>VXBQ01007599.1:118525-144389 GCA_013400175.1 Phainopepla nitens | reverse complement strand
TTCTTGGCCACACAGGCGCACTGTTGGGCTTGTGGTCAGTNACAGGATGCATCCACCAGGACCCCAGGTCTTTCTTCACAGAACTGCTTTCCAGATCAGCCCCCAGCCTGTGCTGGTCCATGGGGTTATTCTTCCCTGGGTGCAGGACTCTACACCTGCCTTTTTTGAATTTCAGACAGTTCTTCCCTCTCCACCTTTTCAGCCGGTCAAGGTCTTACTGACTGTGTCACAGAACTCAGGTGTCAGCCACTCCTTCCAGCTTTGTGTCATCAGTGAACCTGCTGAGGAAGCATCTGCCCTTTAACCCTTGATGAATAAGTTAAACAATACTGAGCCCAGTATGGAACCTTGGAGGACACCGTTAGTGAAAAACCTTCAACTAGACCCTGTGTCATTGATTATGACCCTCTGGGATCTGCCATTCAACCAGTTCTCAATCCACCTCACTGCCCACTCATACAGTCAACAGTTCCTGATTTTATCCATCAGGATTTTGTGAGAGACAGGCACTGAAAGCCTTGCTGAAGCCAAGGTAGACAATATCCACTGTTCTCTCCCCATTGATCCAGGTAGTTGTTTCACTGTAGCAGGGAATCTGTTTGGCCAAGCCTGATTTACCTTTAGTGGATCTCTGCTGAATACTTGTAATCTAATACTTCTTGTCATCCATATGAATAGAGATGGCCTCCAGAATGAGGAGCTCCATCACCTTTCCAGGGACTGAAGTGAGGCTGACTGGCCAACCGTTCCCCATGTTCTCCTTGCCCTTTTTGAAGACCAGGGTGAGCTTTGCTTTTTCCCAGTCTCCAGGCACCTCTCCTGATCACCATGACCTTACAAAGATGACTGTGAGTGACTGTGCCACAGTGTCCAGAAGTTCTCTCGTGGACACATCCTGCCAGAGCCCATGGACCTGTGAATGTCAAGTTTGCTTAGGTGTTACCGAACCCAATCCTCCTTCAACAAGGAAAAGTCTTTCTTCCAAGACTCCTTTACCCTGGTCTGTGTCAGAGAATCCTGAGGACTGATCATGTTGGTGAAGATCGATGAGGAGAAAGCATTGATAACTGTGCCTTCTCTGCGTCCCCTGTTACCAGGGTCCCCTTCTGTTTACTAATGGGCCCACATTATCCTTTTGTTTTGCTTCTGTTATTGATGTGTTTTAAGAAGCCCATCTTGTTTTTCTGGACATCCTTGGCCAGATTTAATTCCAGAAGCACTTGGCCTTCCTGGTCCAATTTCTACTTACTCTGACAATCTCTCTTTATTCATTCCAAGAGGCTGCTTCCATCTCTGCTTCCATCGCCTGTGTGTTTCCTGTTTACACTTGAGTAATGACAGGAGTTCTTTATTTACTCACACACATCTCTTGTCCCCTCTGTCTGCTTTCTTACTTATTAGGATGCATCACTCTTTTGCAGGGCAGGAAGTGATCCTTGGATATCAACCAACTCTCCTGGATCCCATTTCCCTGAGGTGCCTTTTTCCATGGGATTCTTCCAAGAACATATCCAAAAAGACTGAAATCATCTCTCCTGAAGTTAGCGGCTGTAGTTTTACTTGCTGCCCTGCTTCCTCCTTACCCTATACTGAACTTCACAGTCTCATGGTCACTATAGCCAAGGCTTCAACCAACCTTGATGTCGCCAAAACTCTTCTCAGTTCATTAGTACGAGGTCGAGCAGTGCACCATTCCTTGTGGAATTTCTTCCAGTACCTGTGTCAGAAAGCTGACATCAATGCCATCCAGGATCCTCCTGCACTGTTTCTGCTTTACCATGTCGCTTGTCCAGCAGATGTCAGGGTAGTTAAAGTTATTGTCTGACAATATATTAGAAGATGGAAAACAAGACAGGCAGTGAAATGACAAAGCTTGCTGATGATAGCTTACACAAAGTAGTAATGAGGACAATTACCTGTGAAGAAATAAAGAAAGGTCCTGCAAAACTGAGCAAGCAGTAAAATGAAAGATTAAATACACTGTATTTTCTAGGGGAAAAAAAATTAAAAGGCATCAGATGAAGCTAGTAGAATTGCAGTGAAAAAAAGGAAATACTTCTTCACTGAAATGTCCTTGTCAAAAAATATTTAAAATAATAAAATTGTATGTGGGCTTGAGAGGAAAAACAGACAAAATCATGGATGAAAAAGTCCAAGTTTTACTTATTCTAAATACATTGTAGTTAGGAAGCAACTATGCTGCATACTGTTATGGGATAAGAAAACATTTTCTACCAGTATCACTATATAATTACTTGCTCTCTTTTCCTTATGTGTACCCAGTTAAATGAATCTTTACAATGCCTCTCCACAATTGTTCTCATATTCTTATAATCTAGGGATTACAAACAGGAAATTTTATGTTGAATGTAATATTTAATAATTAGATAAAAATATTATTATCATATTTGGATAATGCTGACTGAGTAGGGTCAGAAAGAGTCAGTAGTGAATTGTGGCCAACAAAGCAGGAAGAACACAAGAGTAAAATACAAGACCAATTACTATCTTAGCATTAAGTTAACAAGGGAAAGTGCCCCAAGTTTCTGAAATGGATGCATTTTTGCTCAATATGTTCAAGAGATCTCTGAAATAGAAATGATCTTGAATTATAAAACTTGTAATAACTTTCAGCAGACATGGAATCAGTACAGAGAAATTTGTCCTGTACTAGTAAACTGTTGGTTAGCAGTGTTGCACACAAAGAAATGTTTAATTTTATTAAAAATACAAAGCAGTATTTTTATTTAAGAATTTGAACTAATTGTGAGACTTACACAGATTAAAATAATTTGCACAGATTTTCACCATTATTGTGAATCTCTGCATGCCATTCTTTCTGCAAAATGAAGTTCGGATACACAAGGAATAGAACTGGGAATAGAAACCAATTAAATAAGTAATTTATATGATCCTGATAAGTTAATGCATCACAAAACACACAAAGAGAACAAGAACATCATAAGAAACACAGAGAAGAGTGTATAAAAAGACAGTGGAAATCATCAGAACAGTGAAAATTCAAGAGAATATTCACTGAAGTTTATAAAACTGAACACTTCAGAAAGTAGAAATGTTTTATAGATTTTATAGATTTATTTCCTAATTTTGATGTGCAGAAAGCAGAAAAGCTTCACTTCCTCCATCCTCACAAAATGGGACCTGCATAGTATTTAACCAAAGAAACACATCAACTGTCTTGTGAAACCCAAAACTACACAATGAAACTGTCCACAGTCTCACTGAAGTTTAGTTGTTTTTTTCTTAATTTGCCAGTCATAAGAACAGCAACAATTAGGGCTACATTTTTCTTGGTAGAATGAACATGAAGGCATATGTTTGATAGATAAGCTACTTTCACAATTTGTTAAAATGAGACCTACCTGAAGTCTGTGTTGTGGTAAATGTATCTTATTTGACATATTTGAAATTCATGTTTCTAGACATAGGGGACTAATAATGGATTCAGAAAATTCAGTATTCTGTTACCAATAGAAAAGCAATCGCTGTTGGGCAGTTAGTCATGGAAAAATATCTGTGTGCCATCTGTGACAAAAAATCTCAGATGTGTCTGTGCTTACTGCTAGGAAAAAAGGATGAAATGCGGATCACAAATTCCAGACGGCTACCCCAGGCTGCACTAGTATCCCAAGCACTCAGGAACACAAGCCATAGCGCTTGAAGCAAGATGAACATCATGCTTTAAGCAAAAAGAAATCTTCTGAAATACTGGGCGTTAGAGTGTAAATCCCATGTCCTAAAATTAGATCATCAATGTGGAAAATTGAACAAGCAAGTCTACTTTGCTTCAAATTCAACTTTTACCTACACTGCTATCTAGCTTGGCATTTTAAATAATTCTCTACTAAAACCTATCATTGCGCTTCAGTCAATGTAACCTTCTTCAACTTTATTTTCTTATGCAGTTAGATTGGAGTATGTCTGATGTGTTAATAAACAGGTTTTTAGGAGGCAGAACTATCAGGTGAACCTACTAGTTTAAGAGGTTTCAAAGAATAGAGATAAATAGGACAGATACATGTTTCTCAAAAGAGAAAACATGTGTCTCAGATTTGGCCACAGCACAGAAACTGAGGCTGTGATATCAGGACCTAACAGAACATGACTGTCCTGAGGTCTGTTGAGAAGACTCAAATCTGACCTAAACAGAAGTTCAACTTTCCCACATGATGCTGATGGAGGTTTGTTTTATACTATGTTTACATTACTGATAACATTCCCTACACCATTTTTTCCCTATAATTTACACCATGACTATTTACATTATTTGTTAATCCCACAAATTTTGTTATACAGTTCATGTTGAAAGAGTGTATAAGGAATATCTTGTATTTAATCTTTCATACTTGTCTAAAGTTACAAAAGGACACAAGTGTATATGAAAGCTACTACACTTAAAATTCTCGTATATAATTTTCCAGGAACTATAATGTTCTATTGCTAGATGATAAAGTGGGTTTTTTTGAATCAAAATAAATTCACAATTCTGCAAAATCTTATCTCAGAAAAATGAGTTTCTTTGAAGGCTCTTCCGTAAGTTTGTTTGTTTCATATTTTGTGCAGCTGTTTTTTACTCAGTTATAGATGAAGACCATTCAGTTCTAGTGTTTGAATATCTTGGAGATTGTTTCTCTACTACTGTTTAGCCAGATACTTCTTTTCTCTTCACCATGGCTTTGAGAATAGAAGTGCTACCGTGACAATATGGCAACACTTCATGAAATATTGAATGATGCTAAGTATTCACACAACATGCCAACAGTTAAAACTATTAATTTATGGTTTCTTTTCACCAATACGGGAAGTCTGAAAATAATCCATTATTCATTTTTTTTACTTGGTAATTACACAAGCACCAAAGTCTGATCTCATATCTAAAGAAAGGATTATGGTTTTCAAATAATCCCTAGAATTATGATGTGAAAATAATTGCCTTACAGTTTCTAAATATACCACATTTTTACTTAATAATGCTACACATATATTTGAAGCATGACAAAGACCCAAAACAAAATAAAATATTATCTATAGTGAGGTAGTACTTGTGTTTCTATCCTGCCTAATCTCAATATTAATTATTCTACCTCTTTAAGTAGTTTTATTTTATGGGATACTGGAAAAGAAATTTCAAAACAACAATGACAAATTATTTACTTTAAAACAGTCTCACAAATATTTAAATCTATTTTTAATATTTAAATATTTATTATGTTATCCAGCTATTAAAACCATAAACTAACTCCATATGCATCACCTCAATGTCAAAGTAAACAAAGATTTTTACCATTTCACAAAAACTTCTGGATTCTCTCAAATGGCAGATACATAAAAGAGGATCAAATGTTAGTTCCTGTACTAACATAAATTTAAAAGAATTACTGAGCTAAAAACATAAATACAGATGCATTTAAAAATGAATTTGTCTATTTCTATCACTAAATTATGTGGCATATTCAGTTCTATTCTAGTCAGAAAGGAGGTGTCCTTCTATTTTGCACTGTAAGCAAGTATACCATTTTGGAGGACAATGGGGAAGGGAACTGAGTGATGACATTCCATAATCTTTTGTTCCTCATACTGCATGTAGAAATTGGAGCGATCTTAAAAATGCTTTCAGAATCAGACCCAAATGTCACTTAGATTTAAGAATGTCTTTATGAATTTTGATGGAATGAGACATGGATATCTCCACTACCTCTAGTTGAGTCTGAGAAGCACAGAAGCAGATATTTATACAAAAACCTTTTAGTAGTAAATTATTTCATAGTTAGTAAGTACTGTTATCAAGTACAATTTCAAGTAATTAACTCCAACATAAGCACACGTGTAAAGTGAAACAATAAAGTAGACAGGACCCATATTATCTATGTGCATTTCATTGCGTTTTAGTGGTTTTACTTTCAAAAAAGCTTTACAAGTTCCTGAGAAATTCCCACTAGAAGCTGGAGCACTGAAGGAGTGCTATTCCTGAAGCTATTCAATTGCATCTTATGAATTACCTCAAATGAGTGTAATTTGTGCCTTTCAAGATTGCTGCATGATGAAAACTAAAACAAAGGCAGTGGGAATGACCAGAAAAAGATTCAGTTCAAAAATCAAACTGCTGGATTAATGTAAAATGCTAATGTAATTGTACCTTTTAGGTAAGCAGAAATTTACAAGGCTTAAACACATAATAAATACATGTATAAATAAATATAGTATCAGCCTTAGCTATGTGTAAGTGGATAGTGGAATTTGTGAGGTGGAAGAGGTCAAGTTAAAGTAATACAT
Source organism: Phainopepla nitens (assembly GCA_013400175.1). Classification (NCBI taxonomy): domain Eukaryota; kingdom Metazoa; phylum Chordata; class Aves; order Passeriformes; family Bombycillidae; genus Phainopepla; species Phainopepla nitens. Next base: position 138,095 of record VXBQ01007599.1, on the reverse strand, counting down.
TTGATCTAGTCAAGAGATGATCAAGAAGCTAGGCATACACTCTAAACAGTTAATGAAATAACTTAAACCAAAATTTCCTTTTACCCTCACTTCTAGAAATCACCATTCTCTTAAGTATTTCTAAAAATTCTCTGGAAAGGGAAAATTCTTTGCAAATTTTTGATTCTAGTAAAAAATTTAGTGTTACGTCACAGCCCTGAATGCACAGTTCTAATGCAAATACTCAGTTCACCTCATTGGACTTTCTTTCTACTTCCAATTCATAAATTTCAAAACTTAAATTGCAGAACAGCTGGTAATCCAAAATACTACCCATTTATGGATCTGTTTTCAGTGCCTATCACCATTACTAGAAAGGACTTAAAACAGTTGTAAAAACAACAGAAATGGCAACCCCTTAAAACCTGACTTTCCCTTGATACCCTTTCCATGTTATTTTATGACCATTGCCCATTTTTTTTAATGTGTTCTGTCTAATGAACATATCCTCTCAGGAATCAAAGTGAAAGCAATTTAGATAAAAAAAATTATCCCATAATCTGGATTGTGACAAGGTAGTGGTGGGAAATCCCACAAAATAAACCCAAACCAAAACAAAGGGAGAAAAAAAAGGCCATCCCCTCCCTCCCACAACCAGCACCACAGAGCACGTATCCATTGAGTGCTTGCTCCATTCAAGTGCTATTTAGTGAACTAATGCAAAGTACCATTGTAGGGCAAGAGAGAAATAGATTCAATATGTAGGCATACAGTCACAAAGTTGATTATATGGAGATGCTGTTGTGAATATTCACCCTTTCTGTACCCTTCTACCTAATCATATTCAATTAATTTTATTCTTGCAGAACTATAGCTTCTAAGAATAAATGTGACTCATGAATAAAAGAAGACATAGCATATAAGAATAATATAAGAATAGACAATAATCCTCTGCCTTCCATAAACTAAAACTGTTGCAAGTAAAATTAATTTTATCAGGGAAGAATAATGTAAATAAAAGAATCAACAACTTGAGCTCTGCATGTTAGAGTTCAGATCTAAACCTCATCCTTTTCCACTAAAATATGGTTCTAGGTTTGCTGTACTAGGAAATTATTAAACTTGTTTATACTAATCATTTTCTTGCCCCTTTCAACAGCCTGAATGTGGAAATCCTAGGTCTTAATGATTACAATGCAGCAAAGTACTATCTTCCTATCTTAGTCCCCTAGATCTGAATATCAAGAGTGCACAAGTGCACTTGTACCATACCACTGTGGAGCTTTACTTTACACTGCAGGAAAGTTATGTACAGAAAAAAACCCCAGCAAGTCACATTGTGCAGGTTTATTCACAATATGCTCATTCACTCCATCTGCCAATTCTCAGCAAAATCAGCTCCATTTCTAATACACATAGTCACTGGTTTAACTTTTGCCTCTCCTCTCTCATCTTCTGATGAATAATCATACTTTCTATTATCTGGTTTTGATGTTAGACAGAAACCACGTAATTAATAAAGTTCTTGTAAGAAAGACACATATTTTTGTTAAAGGTAATATAAAAATAACAAATATAACTAACTCTGTAATAATAAAAAAATGCATATATATATATATATATGTCGTACTTTAGCCTTTTTTGATTTGCTGTTCATGTTTTGTAAAAACTCTATGTTCGTCCAGAAGTATCAAAGAGCAACAGATGCTTTATATACTGAATGATGTACTTTAAGACCATAAAGAACAACATTTTTAGGTTTTTCTTTGTCTTGGCTCAAAACTTACCAGTAATTCAAGCTGTTCACTTGCAGTGTTAGTTTTTTTTATGTTATGATAGGCATTAATTTATAAAAGAATGTAGGAAGTATTTTCTTTTTTACTCATTCACCTTTAAATAAGAGTAAAGTTACAAGCCAAAACTTAATCACTGTAACAACACATCAAACAAAATGCATGCAGTTTCATGTAACAAAAGACCTTTAAGAGATTTTTTTTTTTTTTTTATAATTCAGCTTATATTTTCCTCTTTTTAAAACTGACAGAACTGGAAATATAATGTACCACTAACATGAAAGAAAAACATTTCATAATATTGGCCCAATTTTTGGAACACCATCACATTTGCTTCCAATGATACATCATTACCTTTGTAGTTAACCTTGAAACCAATTGAGCCCACACTTTCATCCGTTTGAAGGTGCAACCACATCTGATTACTCATGCTCACAATTAAGTCTGGTACAAAGCTCCCGGTTAACCTATAGATAGAAGAAAATTTCTGTAAAGCCATTAAGCATTAAGTAAGGAGATTTTGTTTTTATTTTTGTAAGAAATAGAAATAACTATCAAGTATTTTTTAAATGTTTGTTTTTAAATTCATTGCATTCAGCTCACAGTAAGTTGTTTACTAGCTGGCTAGCCAACTCTCACATTTACAACGACTGGAAATTTGACAGGAGTCTATAAACACCTGCAAATATTGCTTATGTGGTATTGAAATGTTTCATCCCACTTTCAGTCTCTGCTCCAGAAAGACATGCAACTTCTCTAAACCTAAACCTTATCTGACAATCCAGTGTCCATTACTCAGGTACATGAAGGTATATCAGTGGTACTAGAAGCCCATAATGAGGCATTACAGTGATTCTTTGATTTTTGTTGTATGCAGCTACCCACTTTGAAATACATGACTTGCATATTTAAAAGAAAGCTGTTATTTTTAAGTAGCAACATTATTATGAAGGATCGTGTATTCCCTGCACTCTCTCACCTCCTATCATCACCTCTTCTACAACAAAGGAAGAACAGCCTGACAAGATTCAGCTGTTGTCTATTCCTTCATTAAGAAAACTGATAAATGTCACAACTTTAAAACCTTCTACTTTTACAGGGTGCTGATTAATAGAAAGAACTAAACTTGATTTTCTTCTTTTTTGCTGTTGTTATTGTTTCCAAAAATTTGCAAATCAGGACAATTTTAAATGTTGATTCTATTTGCTGAATGGACAGCATGATAGCAATCAGAAAATGATGTGAAAGCTGCAGTTTTATGTTATATTGCATTTTCTTCCCTAAATTTTGTCTCAAATTTGGTTATAGTTTATTACCTGAAATGAAATGTTGAAAAGTTTTCAGATATTTTTCATTCTTGTAAAGTGAATCACAAGGACTATACTGTATAGCAGTGAAAACTGTTCATTTTTTGAAGTTCTAAGCATTCTTTAAAGCTAGCTAAAACTTAAAATGGACTATTCTAAATGCATTTTACAGTTAATTTTAGTTCTTCCCTCTGGTCTCTTTTAGCTTCCTTCTGTATTAAATAGTCTGCTGTGGGAAAAAACTATGTCTGTTTCCCACATCTGTGTTCACAGATGGAGCTACTAGAAGGACCCTTGCCAGAACTGAACAAGTAAATGCCTGGCCAAAATAGCATATTAACTGCTCATTCCTGCACTAAGGGAAAGTGTCTTCAGTGAGTTCAGTCTTTGCCAAATTAACAGGATGATTTGCTAGATTAACAGGATGTTTCTGAGAAACAACACTGATGTAATGGCTAACAGAGTTTTGTAATTTTCACTGGTGACCGATGGTATGTATTTTGAATATTAAGGGCATTGAGAATATTAATCACTCTGTTGTGTCAGACAGAATAACTTCTATGATAAACATGAATCAAAATGGTCAGCATTTCCATTTTCTGCAATTAATTATAATTATATTTTTTCACCCATAGTTTTAACAAGCAATGCTTGGAATAAAAAATTTGAAAATACATTTTCAAGAATAAATCACACAAGATTTCAAGAATAAATAAAATGAACACAAAAACCACTTGTTCTTCTATTTTTAAAGTCCTTAGGGATCCCTGTAAAACATTTAGGGGAATGGCCACAGAGCAATAAGATTTAAAAAAACCCCAAACATTATTATATGAAGGAGCAATAAGATTTGAAAAAACATTATTATATGAAGGAAGCTATTTAAGAAAATAATGAAAGTCTGCAATTGAGAATTATTCTTTCTGTCTTTCTGGGGGGTTTATGTAGCTTCCTCTATACTGGGTTCAGTACCTAGATTCCTCTCCTGGAAGTACATGTTCCCTTTTAAGAGCTGAATAGTGAACACTGACAGCAGTAGAAATGGAAGTATGTGATTATGATGTCTCCCTTTTTATTAAACAGCTTAACAGTTACAACACTCAGCAGGGTGTTTTCCACTGCTTCCTCTACAACTCCAGAACTACTCCTCCCACATACTAGTGACATATATTCTCCCCCTGAGAGAGCACTCTGAAGACTGGGTTTGAGGATACTAAAAGACTGAATTTAATGATTTGTACACTGGATTTTCAAAAGGCATGTTACAGGAACCAGTGGCTAGATGGATATTGCATTAAAAGTCACCTGTAGCAATTTTCAGACCACGTTGCTGAAAGCAAAGTTCCAAACATCCTGAAAAAGTGCTGTGACTGATGTATGGAGGAGAACCCACCATTTTCTTTTCCTTCTTCCCCTCTATGCCTTGGTAATAATACTTAACACTGCTCCACCCTGCAGTTTAGTTCCATAGGACAGCACTAAGAATGCCTTCATATTAATCATCTTTTCAAACAGACTAAAAATATTATAGCAATCAGGTTTAAGTTCACTCGAGTGCCAGGCTCACCAGGCTGGAGGAGACTGTCACATTGCTGGGTGCATGGATATACAGGCTCAGAATTACAGGCACTCAGGGAAACCTAATGGCAAGTACTGAAAAGGCTTTGGAGTTTAGCTACTTCTGTGATTAATCAGCAGAATAGGAATAATCAGGGCTGCAATTACCAATTTAGGGAGTATAATTCTATTGAAATGCCACTTAACTTCAGTTTTTACTTCTGAACCTTCCTATTAAGCAGTGTCCAGTAAAACTTGCAGATTAAACACTTGGATAAATTTTCTAATTAACTCTGATAAATTGAAAGATAAATGTTTTCACATTATTAACATGTAAGCCAGACATATTTAAACCAATGTTCTTCAGCAATTTTCCAGGGGAAAAATTAATTATTTTAAAATTCAAAATCCAAACTTAAACAATACAACAGCTGATTTATTTGCTATGCATCATATCTCAGACAAAGTCTGCAAGCTAACAGGAGAAAAGATTTACATGGTTTTTACAGTGCTCAGTTATCTTCCATCTTCCACGTAATTTTTAAATGCATTTTAATCCTAATAACCATTGATATTTCTGATAACAGAATAATGATTCCACTTGTAAACAAAAATAATATTCTTGTGGCTTATTGTATAATGTTACCTAATAATAAAAGCCCATAAATTAGTGGGGTATTGTTTTTGCTTTTACAAGATTTCCATAGAAATAATTCTTTAAAATTATTTACCTAGTTATTTACAGAACAGATTCTCTTATTGTATGTTAACACTTGACAATTCTAATAATATTTTTTAATTTTAAAAAATTGGTCAGTATTCTTTAGATTTGTGACAATTTTAATAGTGTAATTCCATCATTTCTCGCCAACCTAAGGGACATCATCAGAAATACTTTTATGAAATGCTAACATCTTCAATGAAATACAATCTGGGCAGACAGTTCTACGATATTACTCAAATTTTAAAATTTTATTGCATTTTGCCCTAATGCATGACTATAATTAAGTAACAATACTTCAGTTAAACTTCAATATGAATTTATCAGTTGGCACTTAATAAAGGTTCTTTCCACATGAGAGAATATTCCACACAGTTTAAGAATCTAAGAACACCTGAAACTGAATTCTGGCATTATTATCAATACTTTTTGAATGATTAGTACTATTTAAAAAGTAGAAATTACAGTACTTCCACAAATCTCAAATTTATTAGTAGCAATTAACTCCTCAACAATCCACTAAGAGAGTGCATTATCCTAAAGCAATTGCACTATTAATACCTGGTCTAATGCTGGTCTTTTCATGGATAATAATCCTAGAATCAGATATTTAAGTTGGAAAAGACCTTTAAGATCATCAAATACAACAATTAAACCAACACTGCCGAGTCCACCACTAAAACACGTCCTTAAACACCACATCTACACACGTGAACACCTCTGGGGATGCTGACTCCAACACCAGGGCAGTCTCTTCCAGTACTTGACATTGGAACAATGTCCAATCCTTCTGACATCAGTCAGAAAAAAAAAAAAGCCAAAGAGAGTGTTTCACCCTGATAAGCAAGAGGGGAGAACTGGTGACAACAGATATGGAGAAGGCTGAGGTACTTCAGAGAGCTCTTTGCCTCAGTCTTCACTGCCTGTCAGGCTTTCCATTTCTCTCAAGTCCTCGATACTCTAAATGGGACTTGGGGCAGAGAGGTCGCTCGCCCTGTGAGCAAGGGGTAGGTTCAATACCACTTGATGAAACTGAAAAGTCACAGGTCTGTGAGGCCTGATGACCTGCATCCCAGGATCATAAGGCAGCTAGCTGATGCTGATGCCAGGTCATTCTCCATCACTCGAAAAGTCATGGTAGTCACGTAGTTTCAGGAAGGAAGAAAACATCGCTCCTGAGAGAAAGGAAGATCCAGGGAACTACAGACCCCTGAGCTTCAGCTCTGTGTTCACCCTCCAGCAAATCAACACTCCTGTCCCACTTGGTGTCATCTGCAAACTGACTGAGGGCACACTCAAACCCCTTGTCCAGACCATTGATAAAGATATTAAACAAATTAGAAGAAAACAGAAAGGATAGAATGATTACAAAACCAATTAAAAATAATTGATTGGATAATCTCTTCTCTGGAGGATAAATCTAAGGGGGAATTCATTAGAAAATTTGTAAATCTTAGAAAAAAATGTACGTTCTGTTCAAAGTTTTTCAATTAATAATATTAATGTAAATATTGGGACATAAAGAGAGGCAAACCTTGGGTTTAGTGCACTCAAACAAAACTAATTTGTGATGTTATTCTTATGGTGAATAATGGAAAATGACAATATGTAAAATTGTTTTAATACATTTCTAATAAATATACTGCAGAGAATATAATTCCAAAGAATCCTAATTTTGTTATTTCTTTGTTTTATGATTAAATCTATTTTGTACTAAACTTCTATCTCATTCTTATCTGTGTTTCAATTATTGGCTCATTTCAACTGATTATAACATCAAGTATTTGCTGTATGGTCAATTTATTTAAAAAATTAACAGCTAAATATTATTTGGCCTTTAAAAAGTATTTTCTAAATACTAGAAAATCCCTTACAGACAAATTATGATTTTTAGCATTAGATCACTTTTTTTTTATTTTTAATAAAATTGACTCAGATTTGAAAAAGTAAATGCAATGTACTTTAAAAGACATTCATTTCTTCTACATGATACTGATTTATTCAGACTAGAACTAGGGTTACATAAAATGATAAATTATAAGGCCTAATTACAGTGTTCTGCATATTTTCAGGTAACTGTGGAACAAACACACACTGACTTATAACACTGTCTTGAAAATTTTACTAACTAATAAAATTCTAAATTTGTCTTCCTGAGATAATTGTTAGTATTATTACTAGAAGCTAAATATTTGAGAAATATGGATTTTGAAGTTAATCAATGATTGTTAAGAATATTGTATATCTATATACTTGGGCTCACACATTCTAGAAAAATGTCAGTGAATGATAAAAATCTGTTCAATACTCAATGCTTGTTTGCAATATGTGGTTCAGGTAACACCCTATTCAGCCTTTCTCTGTAGTAATTTTCTTCTTCTTGCTCTTCTGAGTTATCTATAATAGTCAAAAGCAAATTAAGGTCAAGATGCTAGAGCACATCTTTTGTCATACTAACCTTGCTAGGAGACTGTAAAATTTGTGCACAAGTTGTCCATATATCTATTTTCAATTATGTTCTTATACACTTTTGAGAACACACAAAAGGAGTGCAATAGTTCCTAAAATTTACATGTCCACATGTAAGTGTCCACACCATGCCTTTCAAACTTCTGATTTGAGCTCACCTTTTTGTTTTGTGATGTGTAGGTCATCTCTTTCTCACTTCAGAACAGTAAACATACCAATATATTTAAACGGTCACCTTCAGTAATTTTAGAAGCTCAGTTAGTTTTTGTTCAGATTTACCTCATTCTAATAATTATTTAGTTTCATCAAAACACATTAATGACATTCTTCAATGTAAATAAATTGTAAATGCAAAAGACTTACACTTGAAGTACAGTTTTAGGATCACCCACTTCTCCTCCATCACCAATTGTCAGTGTGTCATACCCAATCTCCAGATCAAATTCTTCAAAATTTATTTGAATAACCTACAAAATAAAACAAGTAAATATATTTTATAAATAAATAAATGTACTTGAGAGATGAATCTGTAAATTAAGCTTTCAGCAGTGTAAATAAAAACAATCTTCCAATTAATAATTGCAATATTTCATATTTCACAATAAATTAGTGTAATTAACCCCAAGATTTTGGTTAATGAAATGTGAATTATAATAACTTTTAGGTACCATCACTCTGCTGACCTCCTCCAAACACCATCATTTCACTTATTTAAGTAGCTGTTACTTGTTTATTACAGCTGTGGGTAATCACATTACATTTTGATTACTATATACTCAAAGGGCAAGATAACTAATTGCATTTTGTGCAATACCACTGTCTTCAAATACCAACTAAATAATTGTACATCACTGAGTAAATGCAGTGAAGGTGAAGAATATGACTTACTTCTGGTATCTATAATCTCGCTCAAGTAGGATAAAGAGGCATCAAAGGTAAAAGAATATTCTTAATTCATGAAGTTGAGTAAAATACGACTATCAGAATCATGGCTATTTTTAATATCCTGTTAATTCAATCTCTCTATGCATATTTCTGCTGAAAGATAAAAATTTCAGCGTCATTTTAAGAAAATAATGTGTTTTTTATGAAGAGAAAAGAAAAGAAAAGAAAAGAAAAGAAAAGAAAAGAAAAGAAAAGAAAAGAAAAGAAAAGAAAAGAAAAGAAAAGAAAAGAAAAGAAAAGAAAAGAAAAGAAAAGGCACATTGTTTCCACCCAGGCATTAATCATGGTAACTCTGTCTTTAGTTCCTCAAAATTTCATATGGATAAAAATGACAGAATACTTAAATGTAGGAATTTTAATACTGTAATAAATCATCTTTTATTACAGTTATAATTGAGAACTGAGAGCATTTGTGTTTAAAGGTGTGGATGCCATTCTGATGGATTACTATAGTGTCCTTGAAAGCTCATATTCCTCTGTCACACTGGGGTTCTGGTATTTGAAGAAGGATTTGTTTCTATGAGCAAAAGCCAGAACAGGCAAGCTGGAAAACTTACGTATGTTCCAAGGATTGCAATTTGTTCTGAAGGGAGGAGAAACACTTTCCTTTTCAGGTGTAAGTGGTGATATAAGTACACTGAAGAACAGCCAGTTTGGCATATTCACACATATAAACGTGTGTGTACAAGTATATGTGTGCACATGTGTATGTGCCATACCCCAGGGACTGCAGTCGAGTACAGAGAGTTAAGAGGGTGCAGACGGAAAGGACGTGGAAAATTGTGTAGGCAAGCAGCGGATTTGCTCTAATTGAGTAAAGAGGAGAAAACCACACTTAAATCTTCATCTTCTTACTTAAAAAAAAAAAAATATTCTGGATATTTGGTGCTACTCTAGCCACAAAATTTGCAACACTAGACACAAGAATTTAAACTGAAATCCATAACTACATTTAAGGCTGACACATATTTCACTCACATTCTAAAAATCAATGAACCAAAAACAAAACCAAAAACCTTCAAACCAACCAAACACAAAAGCTGCTATTTTTGGTCCACTTTTAAATTCTGTGCAACTAGATGTGCAGTTACATCAGAACAGAAGACTCCACAATAAAACATGGGCAAATAATGTTAGTGTTGAATTTAACTTAAAAGTATATTTCACTAATTAACAGTAAAATACATTTTGAAATAATATTGCAGCAAAACCATCAATACTATATGCATAATAGGAAGAAAAGGAAGATAGTATAAAAATTGTATAACTAATTCATGATCAGAAATCTTAATCCTGTTTTCCATTAAACATATGACGAAATCTAATCTCATGATCTGATTTTTTTTTTTTGTAAGTGCAATGGTAATATTTTTAAAATTAATATCCTTCTAGATATTATATATTAGTTGAGTACCACCAAATTGATTCAAGGCATCTGTCTCCATGTAATTGAAGTACTTGTTTTCATAAGTCGTGTCAGAAAGCTAAAACAGACTAGCACAATCAACATTATCCCATGTGATGTGTATTTCATCAGAGGAGAAGATAGAGGTTAAGGAAAATACAAGTTTCACAGTATGATTTTTTTTTAATTAGAAGTGACAAAAAAAAAGGTTTTCTTTATTTTACTGCCGAAAAGTAAGATATTTGTCATTCTTTCTGACAACATCCACAAATAAAAAAGTAAGAGAACTCCCTTAAAAATATTTGTCTTATTAAGGAATATTGTGGAACATGAAAAAATAATCCAGATTGATTTTTTTTGTTCAAAGCATAGGCTTCAGCTTCAACCTTTGCATTAGTCTTCAGCTTCAATCTTTCCACTTGTCTCTGGTGAATCTCCAAATTATTGGTGATTCTGTTGTAGTCTGGCTGCTCTGATATAATCTCTCGCTTTTCTACAATGTGAAATTATTTTCTGTGATAAAGAGAGCTTTTTTTTTTGTTTTTAATCAAAAGAGATGTACATTTTAAAAGTTTTTTGTTTTTTCTCCATTAATATTTTTCAGAGAAGGATGTTTAATTACAAGATTTTTTCTCACTCTCTTTGTAACTCACCTAAAACCATGAAAATGGGATAGGTATGACATCAAAAACTGTAGTTCTTCAGAACCACTGGGCATAGATTAGTCTACATTTGTCTTGTATCATATTCCATGAAACAGTCACATTTTTAAGACAATAGGAAGTAATGATGTCATCAATTACATCAAAAAAGTTAGAATATATAAAAATATAAAATATGTTATAGCAACTGGCCATAAGTAATTTGAAATATTAATATTTGATAATCTTATTTTTGTGAGTCTATTATCAGGATTTCTTCTTAGAAGTTTCTGATTCAAATGAAAATTAGAAAATGCTTCATCTTTGTGCAAAATTGACACTAGTAAATCAAAATCAGAAATAGCAGTTATCAAATAGAAGCATATTTTTATAGCAAAAAGTAAAATATTATTCCTTGAGACAGTAAATAATTTACCATGCATACCTTTGCTGTGAGAGGGTTAAAATCAACTGCTAATGGCTACTCCAAACATTCTATAGTATCAATGAAGTATTTCATAACTCCAGGTCATTAAAAGGTAAATGAGCTGTATGTAACAGTTAATACACAACCCATTTCAAACTTAGGTTTAACATAACCTTACATGATTTACACAGAAAGCACAAACTTTGGAATCGGTAAAGTAATCTTGTCATATATTTAACAAATGTGCTTGTCAGCTGATATTGAAGACATTCAGTTTCAAGGGAATTTGCACAAATTGAGCAAAAGTAACACACAGAAACAGCAGAGCTGTCAATATCAAACAGGAAACTAATTTACTACACATGTATGGTACAAGCCTTTGCATGTTCCTACCGTAAAAATAAACACTGTAAACTTCTTGGAAATTCATCCTTTGACATGCAAAGTACACACACAATGTGCAATACAAAATGTACTTCAAATCCTTCCAAATATGCCAACAAGCAAGAAAATAAGTAGTCTTAAGGCTGTTTTCAGAGCCTTGTTTTACAATGTCAGCTTTAGTTTGATCACACTCTAAGTCAGTCAGACTTGCAGTGCTTATTGTATTGACTATTCCCTTTAGAATACTGAAAGGATTTTTCTTATGATATCAGCATTTAAAGTTGATTGTGATGGAACCTTTCAAAATAAAAACAGAATTTTGGGTAATATGAGTAAATAACTTAAAACTTTTTAATAAGCTTTCTAAAAATTCTGCTTTTACCAGTTATCCAACAGTCTTTGTTCATTTCTCTAAAAAATCTATAAATGGCAAACCAAAGTTAGGTGGCATCCTTGAATTCATTTAATGTTAGAGTAAAACTTTAGAGTAATTCTACTTTTTAGTCTGTTGTTCATAAGTATAAACACTTCAGGGAAAAGTGTGATGATTTATTGCTGTATTCTACATATTTTTAAATCAGACGAGCATTACCAAAGTGTGCTATTGATCTGGTTAGTGGATGCATAGCAATCAGAAGTGCAGGGGCAAGTACTTTTCTTGATCTATTAATTCCAGTAAAGTCTATTTTTCCAGTTTCTCAGAGAAAGATTAAAGCATTAATATAAATTAAATAAGATCTATGGGTTTTATTGATGCATACAAACACTGATCATGCTATAATATATTTATACATTTATTGCATTTATCCACTGCCCCACAGTCACTTTCAAAGCCAAATAGAAAAAATGAGAGATCACAAAATATTTCAAATGACAAGGTATAACATCAGGGAACAATGTTATGAACCAAAATATTTCATCAGTGATATGCCTGAGCTACAAGATGCTTGATGAAAGGATTATATTAGCAAAAGTTGGTTTGGAAGGCAGGAGAAGAAAATTCAAAGATTCCATCTCAGACAGTTTGACACCAGTCATGAACTATCATTTCACACATAATGAGTCAAATAATATCAGAAAAGTATCTATATGGCTTCAGAACTGAGAAGAATATCTTAAAAAAAAGGCAATATAATAATTACTATCTTTTATTTTTTTAGAAAGAGATACTCAGTAGTCCCTTAAAGTTTTGTGCCTTTATAGTAGCATTTATGATAAATCCAGCACGTATCAGACTTCTGCAATTGTTCTAATAGGGGCTAATAATATTTTGAATTTTGTTCCAGAGGATATTATTAAATACATCCCTATATACTACTATGAGGAAAAAGGAATCTTGCGTTTTCTCTTCCTCTATACACACACTATATAAAAAACTAAATTATTCGAAATAAAATATGCTGACCTGTGCACTCTTTGTTCCCTAGAAAAAATTAAGAAGTAGCTAAACAGAAGACAACAATCTCTCTACATCCTGGCCTGTTCTTGCTATTTATAAACCCAAAAGCTAGTTTGAATGCCTGATTTAAATTGAAGGAATAAACCTAGACACGAATAGTAATAAGAGGCAATAACACTAATAAGTACTATCCAGTCTCTACAGGAAAGAAAAAAAAAAAGTCCTATTTGAAAAATGATTTTCTGAAAATTATAATTATGTACATTGGTCTCAAATTATTTTTAAGAACTTTTTCAAAGGAATCATTGGGAGCAGAGATCTAATTTCTGACAAATTTCAGTAGGTCTACCTTCTTTCTGTGCCTTCGAATATATCCTTTAAAAACCACTCTATGGGCCAAACACCAGCTCAGAAGTAAAATGGGAAAAGGTTTTATAAAATAGTTAATGACTATTTCGAGAACTTCTTACAGCTTTTCAGAGCGAGCCTGCTCAGAAGGATGTGTTCCAGACAACAGATTTTCCAGACAGTTCAATATGTGTATCCAGCTCCTGATGAAATTAGCTCCCTGAAGTTTTTTTCAAGGAAAGTAGTGCTCCAGGTGAAGTACTCACCTTTTAAAAATTTCAAAACATAAAAAGCAGAATGGTGTATAACACAGGCAAGTATAGGTTCCTCAGAACTGCTTCTGAAGGGGAAAGGTAAAGATAAAATTTGCTCATACTTCTATATGTGCATCCATTACCTTGAGTTTTCCAATGCAAATGTAACTCTAAAAATATTTTCAGATGTATAGTAACATTTTTATTCCATAAAATGGGACATTCTACCACTAAAATAATCATGATGTTTCTAAACGTGTAATGAATCTTTTTTCCTTACAAGAGCAGTTAAGTATTAAGCTAAGATATAGCTTAAATGAGCTATACATTAGATAATATTAAGGAATAAATATGAATTAAAACATCTTTCCAAGAATGTAACATATCTAAGAACTCTTGCGTAACATAACAGTAGTTTAATTGGCTCTTTTGCAGTTACAAATTATGTGAACAAAACATAATCCAAAATGAAACAGCCAAAATTGTAGAGCACCTGTGTCCCTTTAAACTTCATTAAATCTTTGAGTATCAGACAGGATGAGAAAAGTGAAAGGGGAAAAAAGGCAGGAGAAAACTTGGAGATTCACAGAACATTAGAGAAATCAAAGCTAGAAGATAAATGCTCATAATTATTACAGGGGATAAATTCTCACCAGTTGAAATAGATAGTCACTTTACTATTGAGTCCCCTTCTTGGAAATAGGATATTTAAGTGCAGACATCTACAGTGCAAACAACTATATTTGATGTAGGCTTCTTCAAAAAAAAGTGAAAAGTACTGCCTAGAGTGTAATCTATTTCATCAAAAGGTAGATAATTCACACTAGATCAACCACAGCTTAGAAGTACTTGCTACTCTTGTCTAGAAAGTGAGATTAGACACTTATATGTGGATATCTATGCTGAGGACAACTGAAATGTATTCAAATCACATAAATTTATTATATTATTACCTAACTTAGAATCCTTTAGTTTGGAGGAACAGTAGTTAAAAACAAATGGATAGTCCTACCTTTTCCTGAGAACAAATGCCTTCAATTAACAGCATAAAGAGATTATATTTTTATTTTACATGTTATAGTTTTCCCTTTGCATAGAAATATGACATATTTTGCTGACTTGCATTTACAATAGGAGTTTCTGAGATTGATTATTCAGAGCAATAAAGCATTCTGTAATACTTTCAATATTTCCAGAAAGGGAAATGAATGAGTGCAAATAAGTCATTAAACAAACACATCTTCTTTTACTGAAGGTTCTGTTTATCATGTTCCCAACAATAAAAAACTGTTTGATAACTTTTATCTTGGGAGAAAGAATATTAACCTCTAGGCAGTTATTTCAGATTGGATTTTACATTTTTTTTCACATTAAATATCTTAATATTTGCAAATGCTGTCTCTTCTAAAATTTACTTTTTCTTGTAAAAATTACTAGTAGTTGTACTAAAATTAAGTCAATTTCACTTACTTTTATTAAGCTACTACAAAAGATAAAAATTTTGATCTAGACATTGAAGGAAACAGCTCGTTAGTAACTAACTTTGACATGATGTAGGAATAGCATTTGTACCATAGAAGGTAGCAAGAGAAGAAATGTTAGAACCTGAACATTCTGGGCACCTCTTTAGTTCCAGGATATTGGTTATTGGTCTATGAAATATCTATATATTGGTCTATGAAATATATTCTGCAGACATTATCTTGCAAAATCCCATGGTATGAATGATCCCAATATATAAGCAACAGCAAGAAATCCACTTCACTGAAAAATATTCACAAGACACCTGTTTTCTCAATTTTTCAATATTTATTCTAGCAAGAAAAAAGCTAGCTAAAGACTCCTAATGATGTCTGGTTGCCTTTGTCACTTGTAGAAGTGAAATCAGGCAAGAAGAAAACACATCCTGTTTGTATCTGAGTGGCCTCATATACCTGCAGGACAGTTAATTGCTTTTGTGCTGAGCATGTCTGAATACTTCCCCATAAGTAAATAATGGGCATTTATATCTGATGGTACAAGCTAAGGAAATGCCACTGTCTGACTGATCAGCTTTACCGCCACAATTTTCCATAGAATCACAGGTCACTTGTGTTCAATTGTGTTCAATTATTTTATTCAATTATTCAATCATACACTTGAATATAGACAAATAGTTTCAGAAGGAAAATATATTGAATCAATCATTTATTATAAGATTTAGCTATCATTTTATTTAAATTATTTATACTAGGTATGATTTTATTTAATATTACAGCTACCACGGAGCAGCTAATTCTGGAAAATTAAGGACAAGAAAATCATCAGGAGTAGTCAGCATGGCTTTACCAAGGGGAAGTCATGCTTGACAAACTTTGATAGACGTCTATAATTAAATTAGTTGCCTGGTGGCCAAGAGAAAAGCAGTGGACATTGTCTATGTTTGGCATTGTCAAGATATTAACAGACAAGCCACTGATGTGTGGGCTCAGCAGACAGCAAGGTGGATTGAAAACAGGATAAAAGTCTGGGCCAAGAGGATGGTTATCAGTGACACAAAGTCTGGGTAGGGGCCAGTAACTCATGCTGTATCTCAGGGGTCAATATTGGGACAAGTCTTCTTTAATATCTTTATAGGTTATCTGGATGATGGGGCAGACTGTACTCTCAGCAAGTTTGCCACAATAAACATAAAGAAAAAATGAGAAGGGATTAGTGGTTAATAAGCCAGAGGGTGATGCTGCCATGAAGAGGGACTTCAACAGGCTGGAGAAATGGACCATTAAGAACCTCACAAAGTTCAACAAAGGGAAGTGCAAAGTCAAGTCTCTGGGCAGGAACTACCCCTCATACCAGCACATAGTAGGCACATTCAGCTGGAAAGGTGCTTTGCAGAATTGCAGAAATTTTTTAAACTAATTTATAAAACCACAATGAAAAAATCACACTCATCTTTCCCTCACAAAACTAAGCTCAATGTCAGAGTTTACAAACAGAAAAAAAATAATATTCTCAAATAGCAAAATGATTGCAATCATAGGAAGGGACTGAGGACTTCAAATTAACTTGCCCCTGCTTCTTCCTTTCAGTAGTTACTCAGAAAGGATATCCTTGCACCCAGCATAGGAATCTGCCCTTTTTAATCCCACAGAGCCATGCATTCCAAAAGAAAGTAGAGAGGTCCCTGACTGATGTCAGCCTAACCTGATGGGCAGCCACACATCCCAAAAGGGATGGAAATATGGGAATCATACTGTGACTAAAGTCTCAGTGCAGACCTTGATTTTGCACTCTGAATCTATATTTGGTTTGCAAGGTAAGATTTTGGGAGTAGAGGTACTGCTGGGTGAGGGGAAGGTGCTGATTCAGATTTGCTCTTATTTTAACTATTCTAATCAGATTTTATTGGCAGTTAATTTTATTAATTTCTCCATGCTGAGTCTGCTTTGCATATGAGAGTAACTAGTGAGTGATCTCCCTGTCCTTGTCTTCATCTGTGAGCTTTTTCTTCATATTTTCTGCCCCTGTCCTGTTGAAGAGGGAGCATTACAGATAAGCCTGGTGGGCATCTGGCAGCCAAGATTAGCGCATCATAGAATGGTACCACGAGCCTTTGAAGGAGTCCCTTCATACAAAACAGAGAAAAAAACCAAAACAAACTACTATAAGCTCTATTTCAGAGTCTAATATCACAAAAAAAACATATATATTGAGCAGAACAATTTCCTGTAAAGATAACTCTCAAGAGCAACCAAGTGAACTCAACCATGAAGAAATGTGACAAGCCTCTTTGCCAAAAATTCATAAAAAAAAAATACTGAAACATCTCAAATGCTCACAGTGCAAGCATTGGATATTCGCAATCAAAGTCTCCTATTCATATACAAATATCTTTTTAAAAGTTCTAGCTTGGGCATGGATATTCATGATAAGTAAAAGTAAGAAAAATGTTTGCATTCAGAATTGGGAGGAGACATAACTGAGACCAAATTTAGGAACTTATTGAAAGCCAAACAGAACAAAAATTCAAATTTGACATTTAATTTTACTTAAAGTTTTATTGAAAGGTTGAGTTAATAGCTCCAGGTATAGTAAATACAAGCAACAGCTAGAATCGAATATTGTTAATGGCTCAAAGAGAAATAATTGCTTTTGTTGTGGCTATTACAATAAGCACAATCTCACCCACTCTCTATGGGTCACTCATATTTTCAGAGTGTGAAACATCACTCCTATAGTCACAGACATGGCAGGAAAGAAAGTTTACAATAATTAAGATAATGAACCTGTCCTCCTTTCATAATGAAGATCTATAGCAAAATTTCAGGATGGAATGAAAAGTTATTTATCCCTCTACAACTGCACATACCTCCTGACTTGAAATTCTCTTATTCAAAAATTTAGCCTTTTCCCTCATGGCCAGACCTGTTAAATCTCTGTCATAGGAATAGCTGGATTCCCTACTATGCTCTAATTCTGCTGAGAGAATCTCCCCTTTGCCCCCATATATGTCTAAGATTTTTTTAACTGTACTATATATGTGACTCAGATATTTTAACTGGATCAAAATGTACATGAACAATATGGAAGAATAGTGTGGCCAACACTACAAAGAAATTTATTTTGTTCTGAACAGAACTGAAATATATTTACACCTTCTAGTTTCATTTCATAAAAATGCATTATCTACTATGGATAAATACAAGAATAGCCTTTTTAATCTGCATGGACAAAAACACAATTATGGGTAAAATATATAGTTTAGAGTGAGCTTAAATATGCTCATACTTTTTAATCATTTCACTGACTGTAACACCCACAGTACAGCTTCACACTAGGCTTAGGAAGTTTGAGGCATTTGCTTGCAAAAAGAGATGCATTGTGGTTTGTTCCAACAAGCCTGACCAAAAGAAACTTCATGATGTGAGTCTTTTAATTCATTCTGAAGCAGCCTGCCTGCTTGAGATTTATACCATTAACCTGATTAAATACGGATGGCAACTGGGTTTAGGCTTAACAGCAAGCTTAGGAAATGTTCCACTGACAGTTCTGATATGGTTAACAAAATATCACAGCTGTGGAAAATTAAATGTAAATATTCAGCACTTTGGTGAATATTTTTTTCTTATTTTTGGCTTGACCTAAAAGCAAAAAATCTCAGAAATTGCAAGATTCATTTTTTTGCAGGAAGAAAACAGCAACTTAATGACATAAAGAAGGAGGAAGGGAAGAATTGAATGTAAAAACACATTTCTTAAAAAAAAATATTTTAATACAAAGTGATTAAATGACAACCATATTTAATATTATTTCAGTAATAGTTGCAAGTTATTCCCACAGTATAATTCTCCAGACTTGCAGAAAATGTCACATGAGGAGTTTCTCAGATACTTTGAATTATTTAAACAGTTTCTTAGAAAGTAAAGGATTACAGCAATTGGAAACAGACGTTACAAATTTTCAGTAAGCTCTGCTGTTTCAACAAAATTCAGATTATGGATTTCCTAACGGACAATTGACATCCACATAAAAACCCAACAAACTAAATGAACAAAAAGACTTCTTAAAACTAAAAAATTTTAGCAAAAATAATAATTAAAAAAACCTCCTAAAGCCAAAATCAAAAGTTAGCTATTTCCCAGCTCTCAAGCATATAATTTGTGATTTCAAAATTATTTCAAAATTCAATAGATAAAGGGATAAGAATGTGAACACTGTCAAACTTTCAAAAACCTATATTCAAAGAATACATTTTAAATAATGTATTTATGCAAGCAGTAAAGAAGCTTTTATGACTGAAATACACTCAAGATAAAATTTAGAATATGGTTGTGACAAACAAAATATAACATGCAGGTAAAATTTCTTTTGTTAAAATTCCTATCATATAAAATTAATATGACCAGGACCTAGTTTTCTGATCCATCTAAATTTAGCAGTTAGCTCACATATTTAATTTCTT
>VXBQ01007599.1:25974-118473 GCA_013400175.1 Phainopepla nitens | reverse complement strand
AAAAAAAAGCTGGATTTTTTTAAAGGAATCTCTTTGCTTATTTTTCTCCTTCTTGATAGTTGGTGATGAATGATATGTGGTGTGAATGTGGTTGAGATCTGTCAGAAAGTCTGTCATTCTAGCACTGACATTTTCCACAGTGTTTCTGTCACTGTGGATTAGAAAAAAATCAGCAAGTATAATTCATAACACTTGAACTCTGGTTAACTTTAGCCCTAATTCAGATTTCACTGGTATTTTAGCCTGGCATTAAATTTAAAATTCATTATTTTGTAGTCCTTCCTTCCTCTTTTTTTTTTTTTTTTTTTTAAAACAATAAAAGGAAAATAGGTTTTAATTTTTTAGAGGGAAAAGAAGCACAAGAAATGCACTGGGGAGGAGATGGAAATTAAATCATGAAAATACAAAGATTTACTACTCAAAATGTAAACATAAAATTATCCCATTAACTTATGTCAGAATAAATTACTGGCGATACACAGCATGGTCCAGACTCAGCTGATGAGTTTATGCAATATCCCAAAAGATATTCAGGTATCATTTCTCTTACTAGATGGGAGAGATGTAATGAAATGGAATCCAAACTGGAAAACTCTTGTTCTCATTTCTGTTCAGATATTCACAAGAACTTTCTCAAGAGATCCTAGGATTAATAATATATGCATCACAGTTGAGAACAAGTAAAGAAGTTTAAATTTTGTTGCTTCTTCAGAGTTCCACATAAAGGTATAATTTTCTTGAACGTTCTTTCAGGTGGATCCCTGTAACTAAAGCTCTGCTACTTTTGACCAACAAGGATTTTGTTGATTCCAGAGCAGACATGGATAAATCACTTCTTTGGTGTATATAAAACACTATAGGGAAACCATGTTAAGACAACCTAGAAAACTGTCCATAAATTTTCTGTCATACAGGGGTAGAGAAACCTTACATGTGCAGGTACTGATCCTCACAGAGAATTTCAACCACCCCTCCTAAGAGGGCAAAAAACCAAGGTGCAAGGCATCAAGAAGGTTTGAAGAATATGTTGGTATGATACCATACAGACAGCCATAGATATTTCACTGTTGCAAAGTTATGTATCAATTGCCCATATTTCTTTCTCCACTGAATCATTACTCAGAGTTTTGTACACCACGGATTATAATTACTCTAAGCATAATATTAATTATTGAAAAATTAGTTGTTTTCTCTAAAACAGATCAGCTCCAGAGAACAGGATCCTGATATAAAAATAAGAATAAAAAAACATACACAAGAACAATGACAATATGGGGATCTCACTGATAACATCAGATGTGTCAGTGCACCTTCATCAAGGAGTTTTATTTTTGACTCCATCCATATGACTTTCCTTTCACAAACAATTTTTATTCTACTTTTCAATACTAGACTCACTGTCATCTCTAGCCATGTTTGAGGTATTTAGTTATGGCCCTACTCTGCTGCCAACAAGACTTGGGCATGAAAAGTATATCTGATTAACTGTAAGAAGCAAGAGACCAACTATAATGCAGTACAAATCTAAGGAGGCAGATAATTAACTGGGGAAACATTTCTTTCATCTATATGGTGCTGTTATCAAACCAATTTCTGAAATCAGTTAGGGAGAAAATTAGCTAGATCCAGTCCTGGGTAAAGCCATTTACACTAGAGTTAAAGAGCCTTTCAGGGTCTTTCATCTATTGGTTCACCCTTAAAAGATTCTCCCTTAAAAGTTTCTGAACTATTTTGTTGTAAATGATGCAACAAGTACTAGCTCTGAAGTACCAGGATCACTAAGTCATTGTGGTTCTCACAGCTGAAGAATTATGAATGTGGTGTAGAGCATTGTAAATATTGTCATGTTATAATGAATACCATCACGTTGTGATTATAGAAAAACTCTTAATGACAAATCTTCATTTATACATCAATGAGGTTTTTGACTTCAAGGCACAAACCATCAATAAAATCCACATTCAACATACAATCTTCACTCGGAACAACAAAAAAACCCCAACTAAACTAAACAGAAGAAAAAAAGTTTCCTACATCAAATTCAAAAATAACATTATCACAACACAGAACAAAAAGACAAATTACAAAAAATCCACCCCTGGACCCTTCACTACAGCTATTTTACAAATTCTCCACTATGATTCTACTTCATAACACAGTTTAATACTTGTTTTGCCCCTTATTTCTCCCAATTAATACGCCTTCCAGCATTCATAAAAGGCCAGCAGTATTGTGTTCACAACAGTAAGGCAACATTAGCATGAATCAAAACTAAACACATTAAATCATTGATTATATAAGCAAAGACTTTATACATGCAAGTTCCTCAATATATCATAAAAAGTTGATCTAACTTGCAAAAAGATCGCATTTTCTTTTAACCTTAACAAGTCAATGTTCTTCTAACCAGTGCTAGACACCTTTTCTGAAAATGATAAACATATCCGAATGTTGTTCCAGATAACCTTGTAACCCTTTTATCTATTCTTTAGTTTAAAAAATCCATAATACCTTTGTATCTGCATTTCATTGCAATATCAAAGAGCTATAATTATTCAAACCAATACCATGCAAAGAACAATATTTTCTGGGTAATGCTGAAGCTATAGCTTCAGCACTGTAATCTGCTCATGATGAAACTAACTTATAGTAATTTCAGTGGTATATTACAGAAGTTCAGAAACATTGTCCAACTTCTACTTTGAAATAAAATTACTTGCTTAACCTTACATTATTTCTTTGCATTCTTATTACTGGTATAATACTAATGTACCACCAACAAACAGGTATTCCTGATTATGGTCTTATCTAAAAGTTCATATTTAATTTTAATTAAGTGACCTGTTCTTACTTATTGTTTTTGCACTATATCTTCAGAGTATATAAATATTTGAGAAGAGAGATAAATATGCAAGGTGTGGTAATTTAATTTTGGCTAGCTGTCAAATGCTCACCAAGTCACTCCATCACTACCCCTCAGCAGCATAGAATGAGAAAAGTGGAAGAAAAAGCCCATGAGTCAAGATAAAGGATGGGACATCACTAATTACTGCCATGGGCAAAACAAACTCAATATAGGGAAAATTAGTTTTATTTACTGACAATTAAAAATAGAGTAGGAAAGTGACAAATAAGAACAAAACTAAATCCACCAGCATCTCAAACCCTTTTTTCTGGGCTTAAATTCACTTTTTTGTTCCTGACTCTTCTGCCCCTTCTTCTCTCCCAAAGTGGCAAAGGGGAACATGAAATGGGGGCTGCAATCAATTTTTAACACTTCATCTCTGCTGCTCCTTCCTCCTCACACTCTTTCCCTGCTCCAGAGTTAGAGCCCTCCTACAGGAAATAGTTCTTTGCACCCTTCTCCAACATGGCTCTCTCCCACAGGCTGCAGTTCTTCAAAATCTGTTTCAGTATGCTCCTCCCATGGGGTCACAGGTCCTGCCAGAAACCTGCTCCCCCTTGGGCTCTCCACGGGGTCACAGTTCCCTTCAGGCACAGCCACCTCTTCAGGCACATGTTCTGCCCAGACCACAGGTGGATCTCTGCTCCACCATGGACCTCTATGAGCTGTAGGGGACAACCTGCGCCAACGGCGCTCTCCAGAGGCTCTAGGGGAATCCCTGCTCCAGCACATGGAACACCGTATTCCACTCCTTCTCCTCTGCCCTTAGTGTCTATGAGGTTATTTCTCATGGGTATTCTCATTCATCACTTTCAGCTGCTCTTTTTTTTTGCCCTTATTCAAATAAGTTATTACAGAGGTGCCACCAGCTTGCCTGATTTTCTCATCTGTGTCCTGAAAAGGGTCTGTCTTGGAGCCTGCTAGAACTGTCTCAGTCTGATATGAGGGCAACTTCTGATCTCTTTCCAGAGAAGCCACCCCTACAGACATCCTTGCTACTGAAACTTTGCTTTGTAAATAAAATCAAAATGCATGTACTAATCAAACCAAACTGAAGCATGCATGTACTGAAGTATTTTATGGAAACAAAAGAGGTTAAGCATATGAGTGCTGATTCATCCCCAAATATTAAAACTGTGTGTATTCTTTATGGTGTTATCATTCAGGTACTGGGACAGTTTTCATATGGTCATATGATATTTTGCAGTATTTACAGTTTCAGGAAAAAAAATCAGTGAAGTATAACACTTAGGCATATTTTATTTCAACTGTAGCAGGCATGATCTCTGACTAAAGAGAGGGCCATTTTTATTTTCATTAGAATTAGATTTTTTATATATGGAATAACTTGTTCTTTTAAGTGTTTTGAAGGAAAGGAAAACAACTGCACCTGCCCAGTACAAGCAAAATAGGCAGCTACTGGAGAGAGTGCAGTGAAGGGGCACTAAGAAGATTAGAGGATTAGAGCTTTCATATAAGGTTGAGACAGCTGGGCTTGCATACCCGAAAGAAGAGGATCACTGAATCGCAACGTCTATAAACTCCTGATGGGAGGATGTAAAGAAGATGAAACCAAGCTTTTTCCAGTGCTGCCCAGTGACAGGAATGGAGGCAATGGGCACAGACTAAAACACAGGAGGTTCCTTCTGAACATTGGGAAACAGTTTTTCCCGTGGGGGTTAGTGAGTACTAGCTCTGGCTGCCCAGCGAGGTTATAGTCACCATCTTCTGAGATATTCAAGACTGTCTGGCAGCTGCCTCTAGGTGGCTCTGCTTGAGCAGTGGAGTTCAACCACAGAATTTCCAGAGGTTCGTTCCAACCTCAATCATTCTGTAACTCTGTCAACGACACTGACAACCAGAGCCAAAGCATTTGCTCAGTTAATTTTCTGCCGTTCTATAAATGCCGAAACTGGAAATTTTTAAGGGAAATAATACTGAGAAATAATATTTTTGAATATTCTCATAAAATTTTTTTGGTGAAAAACGAAGTTCTGAGGTTTGAAGCTAACACTGCATCACCATCTTGTGAATTGGCAGAGAGGGAGCAGGAAGGCAGCATTAAGACATGAATACAACCAGTGGAGTGTAATCCTTAACAATCTCCAAGTCATTAATATCCTAAACCCGCAGCCACCTATGACTTGGCTGTAAATACGTGCCAGTTTGTGAGCTCAAGGGTTTGATTCCACCAATGGTAGAATGTCTAAAATCTTACTTGGCTTTTTTTTTTTGTTATGTAGACATGCCTTTGGTGCATTAAAGAAAGGAAACCATTTTATACAAAATATGGCCTTATGGGTCTTAAGTTCATTCAAACACTCACTGGAGATTTTCAGGCCATTTAGAGAACTTGTACAAAGTGTAGTATCTGTGTTTCATTTCCTCAAATAGTATGATACTAAATTCTCTCAGCTGGCACATTTGACAAAATTTCAGAAATTCTAGAAGTGTATACAGATTTCATCTTGCTCACAAATAGTTTTTAATTAAAGAAATAAAAATATGAAAATTCATTGAGATGAGAAACGGATCTTAAATATTACTTTTGAACTTTTTTGTCCATCTGTGGAACAGAGACTGAATCATTTTTCAAGGACTCTTGACACTTTTTTCATGACCTATAAATTGGACAATTTTTATTAACAATCCTTGGAACAAGGATCAAACAAAAAACCAACCTCCGCCCCCCCCCAACACGTTTATAACTTTCATTGTCGAATTCTAATCAGTTGTATAAATATCCTTTTTTTCTTTAACCAAAGTGGAATATAAGGATGGCTTCCAGACAGGACTTTGTAAAATTAGAGTGAGAAATACACCAGTGTAGCTAAAAGGTTTTTGAAATTTTGAAAATAGTCAGGTTTTCACTGAGTCCTCTGATGAATTCAGGTGCAAAGGAGTGGGCTTTATAGGCCTGTCTGATCAGTTAAAGGAGTGTGATGCAGATGGCAATATAAAACAGAATTTAGAGGTGAAATCTATCCCTGTACTAGCAAACACAGATGATGATAGTCTTTTATAAAACATTTCTGAGCTCCACAGCTAATTTATGTTTTATTACATCTAAACAAGTCCATTACACTCAGTTCACACAAAATTATATACCTGGAAATAGAATATAGCCATTGCTGCCAGGTGTCTAGTTCTTCAAATTAAAGACAACTGGTGTCATAACTTAGCTTTATTGCTCTACTTTGACTCATCTGACATTATCAGAACTCTCAGTACTTTCGCTTTAAAGTGTAGGTATAAACTACATGGGATTTTAATGGTGGTTCACATAATGGAATAAATATCTTCAGAAAAGTTCCTCATGAAGAGAAAGTGAATTCAAGAACTTTAGTGATTTCTCACACAGTCGAAGGCCAAACATGATATAAACAGTCATACACAAAGTAATTCTACTGCTTATGACACAATACTAGCAGGCCCATGAAATTGCCGCATATTATTGGCTAGTTGCTTATGGGAATTAAGTTAGAGAATCACAAAAACATGATAGCATCTGATTGGCATACAAAAAGCAAAACAATCTTAGGGGAAGCGAGAAGTTTTAACATCTATCCATACTCATCTGGTGACAGATACTTCTTAAAAGATGTCTGCAATGCACCTAATACAAAACCTGGATTGTAGAGATAAATCTTATTAGTGAAAAATGTTATGGTCTATGTGTGCTTTTGTTTGGTTGGTTTAAGGTTGGGGGGTGGTGACAGGGGGAGGGGTTGGTTTGTTTTGTTTGGTTGTTTTTTTTAAAGAAAAGACAGAATATTAAACTTACCTTGTTAGTATTTATAGCTGTGATGACCCACACACATTGAGCATTGCTGTCATACTGAAATGGAAAATTAGGTGATGTGAAAGTGCCTCCAGGCCCCTGAAGATTGGATCCACAAGTTTTGACTGCAAAAAGAAAGTTCACCTTTTAATTCACACAGAAAATACATGTAGCAGATTCATAAACCAATCTCTAACTTACTCTAATCAAGACATGAAGACTTAAAATACAATTGACAAAAACAGAACCACCTCTTACAAGAGAATAGAACATTCATGGTAATTATTATGACAAAATAAAATGGACCTTCTCTTTTGCCTGGGTTTATAATCTTAAAAAAAGCTGAAAGTAACGACACTAACAGAAGCTGCCCTATTTTTTTTTAAAATTCTTCAAGGACTAACTTATGCCACCTTCACTAATATCTTGAAAGACAAATTTAAATATTAGGGAAAAAAATATCACTTTTATCACTGTGCATATGTGTTGGAATACGGCACATCAGCATTTTTTTTCTCCCATAACCCTTGTACAACCCATTGAATCAATGGCTAAGGCACTGAAAAGTTCAAAGGAAGCTTGTAAAAGTTAGACTAACACAAAAGTGTTATCTATTTCTAAAGATTACAAAGAGTATTTATTTTCATATCAAAGTCTATATGGTTATTTACAATAGCATGTCAGGTAAAAAAACCTCTCATTTTCTTATTTACGTAGCTTGCACATCTGTCACAGAGAATACAAAGGATATAAACTGTGTCCTTTGTGCTTTCAAATGACACTTTTATGGCACTAAATTTCTAGTCTGTTGAAGCAATAACACTTTTATTGTTCTTTTCTTGATATTCAGATCTTTGCTGAATTCTCTAATGGTTAACTTTTCCTGTATGAAGATGTAAAACTGACAAGCAATCTCAAGTAAACATGAGCCTATCCTATTTCTCCAGTGATTATTATGACACCACGTAAAGTGCAAAAGGTAAAGAACTATTTCTTCCTCTGTATTCTGACAGACCATCTTGCATAATTGAATAAAAAATTGATGCTTAGATATGTGAAATAATCCTAAAGTTGCACTGCACTTTCACAAAGCATGTTTATTTGATCAATACTGAACACAAGAAGATTCAGCTACTGTGAGATGAAAACTTGTTCCTTCCCTCACATTAGCCTCTAGAAAGAGTGTCACTTTTGCATCACCATCAGAGAAACAATACTCTGGTGATTCAAAGTCACACCAGACAGCTAGAAAGAAATAGAGGGTAGAAGGTGAGAGGAAGGCTCCTCATTTAGGATTGGTGGCTGAAGACATTAAGGTCACAAGTGAGACTAATGTCAAGCATGGCTTTTTGTCTATATTTTAATAAGAAATTGTATGACTCTTTGCAGCTTGTATCTTTTTGTGGGAAGTGAGTCAGGAGGGGAAAACAGTGAGTGTTCTAGACAATTAGCTGCTCCATCTGAACATGAGTCCATCCTTTGGGGCAGAGCTGGGATGTAAAGCACAGCTCCTTTGCCTGTGTGCTGCAAAAGAGTTGTGATCTCTGTGTGCTGTCTTTTCTTGGTGTAGCCACATAGAGAAGGTCTCAAAGGAACCATGTTGCTCTAAAGTGGAATGAAATATAAGTCTTTGACCCTCTTACAGTGATTTGAAATGTTCCTAACAGACACCTGCTTTCAGTATTTAAAGTTTGAAATCCAGAAAAAAAAAGTCATAGTTAGGACAATTTCTGTGTATTTGTGCACACTAATATTTTCATTAAATATGTTAGAATCTGATATGGACCTACACACTAATACTTTTATTCCTTGGTTCAGGTGTTCATCATACTACTTGCCACTGTATTAGGGTATCAACTATTTTCAGAAAAATTCCTTTGTGCTTTTGTTGTTTTACTGAATTTTTTGTCCTTTATCCATTTGCTCAGGGTCAAAACCAGGTGTAAACTTACTTCTCCTCTACTTTTCTATTATAAATCCAAGAATATCTTATCTGTTTATAAAAATTGTAATGGAGAAGCTTTGTGTACTACTGATTTTATACTAAATCACTGCAATTTTGATATCCACTTTGATAAGTCCTAATATTTAGCATGTGATAGGTTTTCGTCAGCTCCTTATAAAGCAAAGTTCAGACTGTAAGTTGCCTAGTTAAACAAGCATACTGAAATAAAAAGTTCATGTTAAACAAAAC
This sequence comes from Phainopepla nitens, assembly GCA_013400175.1. Lineage (NCBI taxonomy): Eukaryota > Metazoa > Chordata > Aves > Passeriformes > Bombycillidae > Phainopepla > Phainopepla nitens. The sequence continues at coordinate 109,593 of VXBQ01007599.1, read as the reverse complement.
AGCACAGGTGAATCCTTTTTTACTAAGAAAGTGGGGACACTAGGATTAAAATTTCAGGTACTTACAAAAAATTTAATAGGATTGACTCTCAAACAATAGATAGATGCCAAATGGAATAATCACTGTGAGGATAAGAACTTCTGTTTACCTTTACACACAGGTCTATGATCACTCCATGCAGCAAAAACTTCAGCTATCCTCTGACAGGTGATCGTTTTGGAACCTTGTAGCACATAATCTTCATCGCAGGAGAACTGTACTGTTGCTCCCAAGCTAAAATCAAACAATGATATAAAAAGAAGCAATTTTGACAAATAGATAGCAGTCCATTTTTTCCATTCCTTTAGATATGACGGTCTTTACAAACAATACAAATTGTAATCCAGAAATTTCTGCTCTCAATAGTTAAAGGCTGAAGTTTATGTACTAGCCTGATAGTGCACAATGTTCCGCCCTTTCTGGGCCTTCTTTGGCTGGAGCTGGTTTACCTCCCTTACCAGTCATTTGGAAGTCAAGTGACTATTTACTGAGCTAACTTCAGACCTCCCTATAATAAATATTTGATAAACCCAGACATTGTGTAACTAAAAGTGGGTATTTATGTTAATTGAAGCTAGGAAAGAATGAGAAAGCGATATAAGGGAATCACCTTGACAAAAGTCAAAATGTCAACTACAAGACTGAAAAAGAAATCTCCATTATAAACATTTTATTTCTCCCAGTGAAGACCTCAGGATATAAATAATATGCTGTGAATATCTCCTACCCCTGGTTCTTCTTGAGGAAATCTGGTACTTTTGACTTTAGAACTAGGGTGCATTGGAAGGGGGAGCACAATACCAGAGAAAAGGGCTAGATATCAATGTTTCTTGCATTTAAAAAGTAGTATATTATTAATGAGAGTATCCTATATTAATTTGGATTATTGTAAAACTACTGGTTATAGCATTGTTTTATATTTTGATTAGTAGGTTAAGATTTTAATTAAGCTTGCAGTGAAGTCTTAACTTCATAGAAGCAGTCTCTATACTCCTGCCAGTAACAAGGTTCTGAATCCAACATCTACTAGATAATGAAATTTACAAGATGAATATGAGGATTCACTCATTTAACTGTCATATGTTTCTCAAACTAATGAAAAAATATAAAAGATTTCTAAAAACATATTTCATGGTGTTTAGCTGTGATTATTTAAGTTATGATGCTGGCTTGAAAAGGCTTTGTACTTTTTCATATGAAGCTGACATCTGATGCTGGAAACACTGCAGGACAAAGCAAGAAATAAGTCCAGAAAAACTTTTTTGCTTGTTTGTTTTGGTTTTTTGTTAGTTTGGGGATTTTTGGTTGTTGTTTTTGTGCATTTTTTGTTTGTTTGTTTGTTTTGGTTTTAGGGGTTTTTGGGTGTTTTTTGGGCTTTTTTTGTTTGTTTTTGTTTGGTTTGGTTTGGTTTTTGGGGTTTTTTGGGTTTTGGGGTGGTTTTTTGTTTGTTTGTTTGTTTTAAGTTTTTCTTAGAGGAGGATTGGGGCAGGGAGCGAAGAGGGAAAAGGGGGGATTCAGTCTGGAAAAGCTGAATAAATCAACACATAAATGTAAATTCTTGAGATAATTCTTTTGCTTTAATATCATTATGGTTTCAAATCCTCACTACAGTTGGAAATAGCCAATACATCAGGCCTTTCTCTGGCATCGCTATCTCACACTTCATAATTTCAGCCTGCTGTTTTTAAGGGCTTGTCTGTCACAGCTGCAAAGTGTAAAACATTTCATATATACACATGGCTTACAGGATCTTGGCTACACTGTGAATGCAGTTCTCTGGGTATTTTAAGATTAAATGTGCAGTGACTCCCCAAGAGTTTGTTACAGCAGTCTTCCTGTATAACGCTGTAAGCCATGTAGTTATCTGACTCTCCTCAGATGGATGACATTTTCCTGTCTTTGATATGTTACATACTGGTAAAAAAAATAGTTCATAAATCTCTCTAAGCAAAGTGTCAATATTTACTTGGCTGGAATCTTCAAACCTGGGTTTGATCCCACAAGGTATGACATTCATTTTTGCCAAAAGACATACTAAAATTAATTTTTCTCTGACGGGTTTGGCTTGCAAAGATTGAGGGCTGTTTTTCTTTCCTTATAGATGGCCATTTTAGTGCTGCAATTCTTCAATTCACAAAGGCAGAGAGAAAAATAAAAAGGCTGAGCACACATTCCAGAGAATAACTTTTGGTAGGTAATCTATTCAAATGCATCTATGATGAAAAAAGCTACTAAAGAAGATTGATACTTATCAGAACAAAAATTAACCTAAGGGAGTTAGAAATATTAGACATTTGAAAAGGAATGGTGTCAGCACAAAATAGCTGATGAAGTCTGGGAAGTGCCTGGGCCTTACAGAGACATAGATACTAAGAAAATGAGGACATGAAAGGTGATACAGTCACCTAAACAGACATCTCAGAAAAGGAGGATTTGAGAGTGGATAACAGCTCTATAAACTATTCCAAAACAGTTGTTGTTTGAGTAATAATGTTTGTGAAAGAATGGGATACAGAGTAGCTGCAGAATCCACCAAAAAAGGGGACATAAAATGGAAAAACTGGAAAAAAAAAAAAAGTAAACAGTAATGTAAAGGCCCTTGCAATGTAAGGATAAAAGGCTTTTATAGGCGACTGAGGAAAAAGAGCCATCAGGCAGATCGTAGAGCTGGAGGATATTTCTAAACTGTGAAACACAAAGATTACCTATAACTAATGTAAAAAATTATGCACAGCTGCTACAGGGAATATATGGTTAGGAAAGTTCGAAAGATAACACTTGGGAAGACAATTGCTACCTTTTGAACTTTATCTTTCTCAAGATTACATTTTCATAATTTTCTTCTTCAGAAAGTCATGTTGAGAAAATCTGAGTGTCTTTATTATTAGGAAGAAAAAAGGAACACTTGAAGTAAAATAACACAGTAATATATTTTATTTAACTAGGCATGGACTGATTTAAAGAGGAAATGCCGAGCAGGAAGTACACTATTTGCAAGTAAAATTAAATTCCTGGTAAAAAAAATGTACCAAGCAAAAATCCCAGAGGTCTGCATGATTATGAAGACTGTACTAGCATGAAAATTATTTCTATCGCCTACAAGAGTATAAATAACACTCACATTATGAAGTCCACTTACTTGTCTAAATCAGTTTTGATATTAAACTGATATTTAATAGTATATGACTATAAGCATATGACTGGACTAGAGTGATACTGATAATTTACAAAATCTGTGACATATATGCTGTGTGAGTGAGGCCTGCTGAGGGCAATTAGATAAGCAGATGATAAAGTACCAATCTAAGAAAGAAAATGGAAGAGTAGGAGATCAGTTCCTATGGAAGATCAACTAAAAAAAGACAATAACAGAGAGGTTGTCAAGAAAATGTTAAGAAAATTAGTCTCTCAGGAACTTAAAAGCATAGTCAAGATTACCATTTTTTAATATTTTGCTGTCATTATCTACCTATACATTCTTAAAAATGGAAATTCTTTCAATTCTTTCCAAATTTTCTAGTATCAGAGAATCACAGAATTATGGAATATTGAGTTGGAAGGTACCCACAAGGATCATTGAGTCCAACTCTTAAGTGGGTAGCCCATACAGTGATTGAAGGAGAGATTCTTGTTTCTGATGATGATTTTTTTAATACCTTTAATTAATACCTTTAATTTGTGACCTAGAAGAATTCAGTTAGAAATTCATCTTTCTCTAAAAAAAATTTGATAACTTGAGTACAAAAGGGTAAAGTATCACTTCCCTCCATTGAAGGGTTCATGAGGCACGTGAGGTAAATATGATAAATATTCAAAAAGGACATGCAAATTACCAGGAAATAATTATTAGCTCTAAGACAAAATGAAAAAAGATAGGCCAAGGATTTGATGAGGGTTTGTGTGATGTGGTGACATAGCAACAATCAGGGTTTTAAGCAAGTAGGGTTTAAAGGTGGGGGGTTTTTTGTTTTTGGTTTTGTTTTTGGTTTTGTTTTTGGGTTTGTGTTTTTTTTTTTTTTTATTTGTTCTTTGTTTGGGTGGGGTTTTTTTGTTTTGTTTTGTTTTGTTTTGTTTTGTTTTGTTTTGTTTTGTTTTGTGGGGGTTTTTTTTGGGTTTGTTTGCTTGTTTGTTTTTTATTTTTTTTTTTTTTTGACAGAATCTCAGATGATGGAAGGATTGTGTTATAGGACAAAGAGAGATCCTTGAGAGGATAAAATTGATGACAACTATTACATATCCAGAGGTACTGTAGGGTGACGTGAGAGATCTGATCTCTCAGCCTTCTGGTATGTTAGAGAACGAAAAATTTTGCAGTGAGGAAATCAGATCACGGAAGCTGGTTTTAGGGGAACCTCTGAACTGTGGGCAGGTATTATTATAGAGAAAACTGGCAGAGTAGTCCGAAAACAGATTGTGGGAACAAATGACCAAAAATAGTGTGAAAAAATAAGGATGGTTTGATTTCCTGACTTACATTTGATCCAAACTGCTTACCAGATGAAGCCCCCTAAAAGTGTGAGAAGACTATTTCTGCTTTGTAAATCTCAGGAGAATTGAAACATGATATAGCTATGAAGTTGTTCATTGTTGTATACAATATAGATACACATCACCAAAAAAAGAAAAATCTCAAGGATAGTATGAAAATCTCAAAAAAATTCGGAAGCAGAATATATTCATTTAAAAAAAAATTGTGTGTGTATGCAGTTGATAGCCATTTAATTTAGTATGCTAACATGGAAAGTGATGAAAAGTTAATGCTCAGAGAAAAATCTTTAGAATGCAGGAACCATTTATAGTGCATCTTCTGATAATTTATGATTAATGAACTTTCTGAACTGGATCTGCTAATTTAGTAGTCCGTGGGTGACTAAATTGGACTATTTGAATGAGACCCTAGCTAAAACTAAGACTAGTTTTAAGGCACCCTGGTAAGCAATAAAGCTTCTTTGGGTATATTAGTCACAAAAGCAAGTTAATATATAATATAGGTTCATTTGTAAATGGATGAAGCAATCTTGTCTTGCTGAAATCCAGTATAGAGAAGGCAGAAGCACTAAATGCATTTTCTGCATCAATTTCCACAGCAGATGTGCTCCTAGGTATCTGTACGTACCAGCATGATTTGTGAAGCAGAGGGACAGCCAATACTGGGAAACAACAGGGAAAAAGGAGGCAGATGTACTCAAGGGCAGGTGGCCAGACAGCTTTCGCCAAAGGCTGCTGAAAAATCTGACTGAGCCTGTGCAAGGTGAGTATCATCTATGAAAAACTATGATGAGATGTTCTGATTGTAGAAAGGCTAACATTACATGAACTTTTAAAAAGGGCAAGGAGATGCTAGGAATCTTACATTGACCTCTGGAAAGAACATGTGCTCTAGTAAAGCATGAACTGGTAATCAAAAGCATGTACACAAATTCACCAAAGCTGACTTATATTTGATTAACTTCATTGTCTTCTATGACAAAATGACTGACTACACAGCCCGGTGGTAGACGGAGCAGTGCTCTGTGTAACAGTGCTCAACATCAGCAAGGTTTCTGAGAGCACCTTTTACAGCAGTGTGTTTTGAGAGCTGACAAAATCTGCACTGAATAGATATATTCAAAATTGGCCTGGCAGCTGTGCTTAAAGAGTAGGAATCAATTGCTTCATATTCAACTGGTGGACAGTAATAATCTGAGCATTAGGAAATCAACATAGGGTCTGACGCTGTGTAATATTTTCATCCTCAGCTTTGATGGGGAGACAAAATTTATGGATCCATATATTTATGGATCAAACTAAAGTAGAAAAAGTAGCTGACATACTGAAGAAGAACACCTTCAATCCAGAAGCCTGACAAAGTCCAGCACTGGGCAAACAGAAACCTCAAGAAATTCAACAAGTAGAGGTACAATATTCTGCGGTATTGATCAGTAACATGTTCTCATCCTGAATAAAACAAACTATATATTTAATACTAGATGTGGTGGCAGCAGATCAAATGAAATTGCTACTCAACTGGTGAAGCTGTATCTGCAGTATTAAGCCCAATCTTTTGCCTCCCATTTCAAGAGAGAGATTGGTAAAAACTCAAGAATTTGGAGATTAGTCAGAGGCTTAAAGCACATGACCTACACTAAAAAATGTTAAGGCAGCTATGCTTAATTCATCTGACAAAGAGAAAGCTAAGGTACCACCTAATAGCAGACCATAGCGATTTCAGGAGCCATTAAAAGATAATGAAGCCAAACTTTTCTAAATGTGTCAGATAATATACAAGGGACAGTTTGGAAGACTCAGATTTTAATTTACAAGAAATCTCCTTCAATAAAGGAGGGCAGAGCTGGAACAGCATACTCAAACTCTTGTGAAATCTTTAATCTTGGAAGTTTTCAGAATTGGCTAAAAAAAGCCACAGCTGATCTATCTAGTCCTGCTTTGGGCAGGAGGATGGACTGGATGCCCTCTGAAGGACCCTTCCAATCAATATTTCTATGACTCACATAAACTACCTAATTTGTCCTAAATTAATGAAAAGCTTTTGCTTATATAATGTAATGTGCTAAGGCAGTTCATAACTCCAAAAATGAATGCTTGACCTGAGTGTCTCTCAGTAACTTTAGGTGCAAATTTCTGTTTCTAATCAGACAAAAGATGATTGCCATTAAGTTGGCATTTTCATAAAAAACCCCAGACATTGGATATATTTTTGTTAGCAAAAATGTATGAATAAATATTAAATAAGGAAGTTAGTATACAAACTTGAAAACAATTTAATTTTTTCTCTGTTTTTAAAATTTTCATCATTTGCCTCAAATTTGGGATTCCTCTTTAAACAACAGAACCTAAAAGCAGTAAAGAGTCCACAATGAGCTATAGAACCTCTAAAGGATGAGAAAGAGCAAGTTTAAAATTTTGAACTTCATATGAAGTTTATACTGAACAGTATTATTTTAATAGTTGACATTTGTGTAGCAAAAACCTCATTTTAGGTTCTTTTCCTCCATTATTAGATATGTTTTTTAAATTATTGTTGAAAAATAATCAATTATGCAAGGAATCAAAACAGTCTTTCTGATGTATTGACCTATTAGGTTCATGCCTGCAACTGAACAAATTTGAGAGAGGACACCATTTTTAGCCATAGAAGAAAATGTACTGCCAGAAATAACAAATCAGTTCTTAAAGTCCATCTCTATCAAATTGTAAATTCAGCAGTATCATATATTTTATAGCTAGCATAAAGAAACATATTATTTCTTCCACCTGCAGCAAAAAAAACTAAAGACATGTAAGCTTTCAAGATTATGAACAATGAATTTTTTTTTTAATCTAGCAACTTCCTACACATTGTTGATCCATAATTTTTTATGTGCAAGCTACAGATTGTTTCTGCTGTTGACTTTAAGTCACAGTAGGAGAACTGAGCTAAGTCACAACATCTCTCTCAAGAACATCCATAGGAACACTTTCACAGATCAGTTTATACATTACTTGGAAATATTACTGCATAATACTAGGATTCCATGATGTACTCTTACAATATCTAAATCTTCCAAACTTCTGATTAAGAAAAATCCCTACTGTGTGCTGAAAAACTAAACTGATGCCTAAATTTCAGTTTCAGAGGATTTCCTGACACTATGGACATCATCAGTAATTCATCGTTAAAAAAAGTCATCTTTTCTCACAAAGCTTGTACTGTCAGACATTGTCCATGACAAAGGAACCACTTAACTGCTAAAAGGTTATAGGTGCAGAGATGCCCTATAAACTAGCCTCATATCTCATGTTGCAAGCCAAATTTTGTTAATTCTTCAGGATGTCTGGCTTCAGGTTTCTGAGTCTAGAAGCTCACTTGGCATATCTGCAGAGAAGGATAGGTGATTCAGAGAAGATTTAAGGAAAATCAAGTGTGAAACTCCTACTCAATCTAGTCAATTAATGCAGAACTTCATTCTGCCAAAGAAAATAACTATAGATTAATTTATAATATAAAATGAAAGAAGATAGTATCATTAGTTAGACTGTAAGTCAACATGTTGGTAAAATAAACTGTCCTTATCATAAATGTCATATTCTTCCTTCTGTCAGTAGAATATGTACTTTTAAGACTACATCAGCAATTTTGCCCAACATTATTAACTGCTTTGTTGCGATACAGGTTTGATAAGAATCTCATCTTTAAATCCTAGTGGGACCATACTACAGAGGTAGAGGGATAGGGATGGGCTTGTTCATTCATATAATGAAGACAGGACCTCGAGATGGTGGTGGTGGAAGAATATGGTTGCCTCATAATTAAACATCTGTTCAAGGATTATTCAATCTGGATATGTTTATTCCACTAGAAAGAATGAAAAATAGAAACAAGAGAGTGTGAAAAAACCCCATTTTCTCTTTATCTGTTACATCCTACATTTTTACAGAGTGGCATTAATTCTAAAACTGGACACATGGAAAAGATGTTTATTTTAGTGGGTGACAAGTAAACTAAAATTGCAAATTCCAGCCAAATAATCACTAGTGTGTCTAAAATTTTAAGAAACTCCTAAGGAAGGGAAGTTTTCTTTCTGAAGTAGAATGTTTTTCCCAGTACAGGAAAAGCTGGCAGCTATAAGTAAGTCTTCTGGACTTTATTTCAACATGCAAAACCTTTTATGCTCAAATATGCATCTAGCATCAGAAACAATGCTTTTAATACTCCAAAATACAACTATGGGGAATTTTCATGTTAAAAAAAATATCCAAAAGGGTAAACATGAAATTACAGGCCCCAAATAATGTCATGGAATGCTCCAGTTTGTCTAAGAGCTTCAATTACAGATTTTGTAAATCTGTGTAAGAACCATGTAAGAGGCAATTAATGTGCTGAGAGTGGATAGTGTTTCTAATCATAAGTAAAACTGCAATACAATGCTTTCAAACCTACATGTTCATGTTTCAAGAAAGATAAGGAGATGTGACAAGAGCATGCTCTTCTCTAAAATATATTGAATTGTACAGAAATCAAATTTTGATTGCTCTTATTAGAGATAGAACTAAACCCTTCTTCAAAATATTGTGTTTTCAGGTGAAGGTATTGGAATTAGAATTGCCACTCTCTTTTCAGAAAGGAAAAAAAAAAGGCAAGCTTAAAGTAAAGCTATTTCCTTCCTTACAGATAGAGTGACTTCAGGAAGGAAAAGGTGAAAGAAAGTGTGCTATTTTCCTATCTTCCAGGTATAGGCCAGCCTGGAAAAGATTTTCCACAGTACTAGATGTTTTTAACTAAATGTAACATAATAATAATTTGTAACATTCTTACTTTGGAAGCCTATGAAGCTATTGAACAACCATTATCCTAATGATGGGAAATGAAACCTGGTTAACTTAAAATTTTATTAAGTGTGCTGAAAATGTTTAGTCTGGTTTCGTTGCCTGTAAGACCTTTATCAGTGTATGAAGTGCTGATTTGAGCTAAATGTACTTGTTTTGCTAACGGGCACTACTGCTGTTCTTTACAAGTATAAATCCAAACAGATATTTGGGGGATATTTTTTCTTTTTTTTTAGAAAAAATAATGTCACCCAGATTAGTGAGAAATTAGGGAAAAGAAAGACTGGAACAGGTATTGACTCTGGTACTTGTATATATTTTATACTTTTTATCAGTAATTTGAATGCCTTCTCCTTTCATTTTCTCATAAATGCATATGAAATAGGAAAGCCTGATACATTATCCCAGTGTACAGTGAAATATAATGCTAACTGAAATCTTGACATTTTGGTCTAAAAAGAAAAGGTGAGGGCATGATCATCATCATATCGTTTTTGAGGTACTGTTCTCATGTAAGTTTACCTAGAATAATCTTTGTAAGTAGGTCTTTTCATGATCACATGCAGAGATAACACTAGAAAAGAACTGGCAGGTTGTCTGTCAAACGCTGTTGCTCTCAAGCCATATTTTTGAAGTTAAAATACAAAATACCAGCCAAAGTAATGATTCTAGAAAGTATGACAGTTAAATACACCTGTTTTTTATTTCTCTGAAAATATCAACTTTTTTTTGCAAACTAACATTAGAAATTACATTTTTATAAATTTAGTTATAAAGATTTCTCAGATGAACATTGAACTTTTGCTTTTCTCAAAACTAGAGAAAGAGGGAGGCTATTATGACAAATAGAGAAATTGTAATAACGGTTTGCTAGCTAGCACATTTACTTAGGATGTAATTTTCAATCCTGTCTTCTGCTTGATTACAAGGAGAAAAGACAAAACACACACGCACAAAAGTACAAGAAGTTAAGTAAAAGAATGAAGTATAATAATTTTGTAAAATCTTTGTACATCCAGATTACTCTAAGAGTTATCTTCAAATGCTTAGAAGTGTGCTGTGATACGTGCCATATAAAATATGTAGAAAACAAACTTGAATGTAATAAAACAAATTCATTTTAAAATTATCACCCTTCTTTCTGTCTTTTTTCTTTCACCATTAAGGTGTTTTATGTTTTGTAAGTATAATGTGAAATTAGCATAAAATGTGAAACAAGAACATAGCTTTAGATTTTTTTTATACAGTCTTAAGTGTTTTTATATGTCAAATTTAAAATAATATGCATGTTAACCCTTTTAAATAAATGTTCAAAAACTGAAGAAGAAAAAAAATCAAAAACTCAGAAAAGAGATTAAAATTAATCCTAAACATTCTAAAAAATTCATTACGTATGTCTCTGCTCATCAACCACTGGTGATACTGGAATTAGAAGTTCACTGACAAAACAACATAGAATATTTTTAAAGATTATTGAAAGCCTTTTTATTCTTACAAGATAAGGAATTTTAAAGATAGCTGTGGATAGAGGATGATACATAAAAAATTGATAAAAAAGATAGTCTGAATTAAGAGTGCTAGATAAATGCGAGGACTGCTAGGGAAATATGTCTGCATCTATCAAACTTCCAGGTTCCTGAAAAACATACTGTAGGGAATGTAATTTCTCTATTAGAGTGAATGAATATTTCTGTAACAGTTGAAATTTCTTCTCTGAGATTTTGTTGTTCTTCTTGTGTTATATTTACTTTTGCTCTGTCCTTTGCAAAAGCCTTCAGTACAACATGTATGCTCAATATTTATAAATCTAACACAGTATTTACATGAGAAAATAATGTAAACTTACCTTCAATCCTATTTTTGTCAGATTTTCAGAGATATACAATCTCTTCTAGGTAGGTATTTTATCTTTTTGCATACAAATTACACACTATATTGCATTAAATAATTTTATACAGAATTATAGTGCACTTTTTACTAAGAAGGTCAGTTTTGAAAAAGTACTCAGCAACAGTAATACATTTTCAACATATTCATTTTCCAAGTTCAGTATTAGAGAAATGAAACAATGGTAAAATTTATGCTTTACCTAAAATCTGAGCCTATCCGTTTTCCATTTTCTGGTTCTCCAGGATCTGGACACAAATTGGATGCCTGTTTAATACCTCCCTCATTTACTGGAAAAAAAAAAAAAACAAAACCAAAAACAAAACCAAAGCAAAACAATAACAACAAAATAAAATAAAATAAACAAGAAAGAGAGATAAAATAACAAAGTTTTTAGAAAATACAGAGATAGGCAATTAACAAATATGAGAGGATATTCTTTTCATTTTAGATCTTTTAAAACAGATTTTCTACAAAATATGATCACCCATTTAAACTCTAGTTTCAATACTTAAGTTTGTCCTCCCTATAATACACAAAGCATGTATTTTCTGATATTTAAAAAAAAACCCAACATATGTTATTTATCAGGGGTATTAATCAGCTATTTTATTTGCTTGCAATATTATTGAATCCATAGGGAAATGCTGTTATTATTATTTCTTTACATTATTATTATTATTATTTCTTAAGATTTAAAGGAATGTTCATCAGGTTTAGGGCTGTAAGATTTTATTCTGAACATACACTAATAAATGTCATCTCCACTAAGAGCTGACCTTTTCTCCTTGAATTGTAATAAAAGTTGAATGCATAAGCTCCTGCTGAGAGAATAGTCCTTAATCAGTATTGAAAATGTATATACATCCAAAATATGGTGATCTGAAGGCAAGCCCAAAATACCAGTTTGATTTGCATACATTTATCTTACAATAAAGCAACATGGATCTTCAGAAAGAAACTTCCTGTGAAGCATTCTCTGTATTTTTCCAGAAATTTGCATGCAACAATCTAACCATATCTCAGAATATTAAACCATCTATTCACAAAACTGGAAAATTAGCAAAGGATGTTAGTCTGCTATTACTTGATAAATTCATGGCTTGACAGAAAAATATTTAAAAAAAAAGTTGACATAAGGCCAAGTAATTTGTATTAAGCAGAAAAATATTTTAACCTTTATTCATCCTTATTACTGATGAACTAGACCAATGGATTTGTGGTATTAGAATTTTACTTCCCTTTAAGAAAAAGGTTTGCATATAATTAGGGTAACCACACTACTGGATTAGAAAAATAAGTAGATTCTAACTACACTTTTAAAGGGTGTTCATTAACTTTCAGCTTTTAATGAAGAGGAATATAATTCAGAATCCTTGGGGGCTTCTCTTCCTTGAAATTTGTCTTCTTACACACACAGAAAGGGAAGAATTTGTTTGGTACTCCTGAGGAAGCCAAAGGCCAAATGCAAATGTTGTACAGGCTTAAAAAGAAAACATCTCAACATAGCACACTGCTCAAAAAACCTATCAGCTCAGTGCTTGCCAGCTGGAACCACAGTATTTACTCTCCTCTGTCCCAAGACATCTGTAACATGTCAACAGTTGCTCTAAAACCACACCAAGGCAATCTGTTCATCTGGATTTCTATGTTCAGGGGACTTGTGGGCCAGGAGGAGTTCTTCCTCCTGGTTTCAGATTTCAGTCTTTTCCTCCTCCAAGAGATGTACATGTGATGAAAGCATACTAGCTACAGAAACCCATGTTCATGCTAGTGTTGATATATATATGCTTCTCTGACAACTACAAGTCCATAGACTGCATTTAACAAAGCCATCATGTTGGATAAGCATTTAGAATTAACTCACTCTTTGAAATATCGGGTCCTCTCATATCATTATGAGACATGAGAAACTCAGAATCATCAAAAGTGGCCTGCATACATATAGAAGACATTCAAACTTTTCTGACATTAAATATATATTAAAATCATAGTTAAAAATTATTCATGATGTCTGATAACAATATTATAGAAATTATAATGGTGCCATTTGGCCATGCATTGTATATCAATGCACACAGAAGAAATTTTTACTGTAAAAAAAAATAAGTGTTTAAATAGTATTATTTCTATTTATTATAGATCATGTTTTAATACTTCAAATAATTTTTTTATTTTTGTATATTATTTTTCCCCATACCCAGGTAATAGAGCAGATAATCATATAAAAAGAATATTGTACTGGATTTCAAGACACAAGAACTATTATACACTTGATTTCCACCAGAAATGGAAACTTGAAAATCCTATTGGTTTTTGACACCTTCTGTGCACGGTTTCATTCCTAGAAATACTCTACTGAATGTAACTTTATATGATAATATATGGAATTATAATTACCCATAAACAAAAATATAAAGGCTTATGTTAAATAAAATCAATGAAATAATTAAATTTTTTTAAAAATTAAGACATATACTGCAGTAAAAACACAGAGGAAAATGTTATAGGCAGATACTGATTTCTGATTTGATGCCAATTCGAAAATACATTTACACAATCTTAACCCCATTCTGGTTTCTGTTAAGTACCTAGTGAAAAGTAATTTTACAGTTTAGGATTCTTGTATTGATGTTACTTTTATAGATATAATGCCTGACTTTTCCGTCTACAGCCCTATGTAATGCCACAGTTATCTGTCTATATATTTTTGTTTTACACCCCAGATGCTTATGCACAATAAGCAATTAAAGGGTTTCCTGTAGTAGTAAATTAAATGCATCTAGGGAAAACATTCATTCACGGGTTGGTCATGAAACTGCTATCAAGAAACTCCACAGTACAAATCCAGATTGAATTAGATGTACCAATTAATTCCTTTGTTTGTGTCAACACTTCTAAACTGAAGCTGATGCATACTTGTTTCAAAGTGTATCATCATATTAAATATCTTCTGGCTTTGCTCTTTGCAAATCACCTGTGCAGTAGTATCAAAGTTTATACAACTGATACATAAAAAAAAAAAATAAAAAGATGTAAAATAATGAAAGGACATACAGATGAGAATGCTAGACAAAAAATTCTACAGACATTGCTAATAAAAGGCATAATGTAAAATAGAAATTCACTTATCCATATTTTCACTAGCAGTTGTATGTTGGTCATTGTTTTTCTTAAAGGACCCTATCTGTCATTGTAATTCAATGACACTAGATCCAGCTGAGGCCACACTGAGAAAATTATCTTGTCAACAGCCAAATACATAAGCTTCCTATTAAATACTATCTCTTCAACATTCTCAGCTACCAAACTGACTAAAGAATCAAATGCTAGACTACAATATAAAACCTTAGTTTTCTATTTATGACAAGATTATGATCACTGAAAGGTACAAATCACCAGGGTTTTCAACTTCACTTATTATTAACTCATATATGTAATCTATTCTGCATAATCAATAGCAAAAAAGATAAAGAAGTTTCCAGCTTCACACAGAATATCATAACATATGAAATCATCTAAAGATCTTCAAAAATATGTTGATAAATTTCATCACTAATTTCATAACAATCAGCTTTGGATATCATGAGTATCTGGTACTTAATTATAAATATGGAATTTCTATTAAAGTTTATATAGTTGAAAATGTAATGATTAGTGCAAAATAATCTCTTTTATCAGGAATTGTATTATTATTGTATCACTATTTGTAACTACAGAATCACAGATGGGCCGTTAGACAGAGACCTCAGTGATGTACTTTATAAACATTACCGTAATTATCTTACTGTTATGTCTTCTGCATAATCAGTCTGCTTCTCATTCACCCAATAGGTATAAAAAGAATATTTGTTTTTAAATATCTTGACACAAATTTTTCAGAAATGTCATACAGAACTATTTAGGTGATGCAGTTTACAGAGAAGTTGAATATGGCAATACATGACATTACAAAAATTGAACAGAAGTGTGTTTTGCTTTATTTTTCTGACTTGGTGAATGCTAACGGGTCGTGCTGCTTGGAGACATCTTTGTCTAAAAAAACAAAAAAAATCATAACTAATGCCTTGACAGTTTAAAATCTAACACCGAAGACTAAAATGTATGGTAATATGTCCTGCTAAGTTCTGGAAACTGAATCCATCACCAATACTTTAAACAAATAATTAGTCCAACATTATTTAACATGTCCAACCTAGAGGGCTTCAAAAGCAAGTCCTTTCAATCCTGTGAAGAATAATGAAACGTATAATCCAACATATGGTAAACATTTAGTCCATTTTATTTACTTCTAAATATTTAAAATTTGGTTCTATTCCAAAAAGGCCTCTATAAAAATGGCACATTCTTTTTCAAAACAATCCTTTAAGTATATTTAGAGACACACCTATTTAATTTGTCATAGAAAGCTGCCTGATTCCTTCCATCCTGCCTGATGGTTTAAACAGAACTCGGTCCAGTGAGATTTCAAGCACTTTCAGTTTCTAATTTTTGTAACTAGAATTGAAGGCACCAAGCATCTCCACAATTTTTAAAGCTACACCTAGTTAATCAGTTAAAAATGTCAAACTTAATGAATTTAAAAAAAATTCAAAAAGTGACCTCATATGTGGTTGTGCATTTGTAAATGAGGCTACGCTTTAGTTTGTACAGCATTTGATGGTATTACTAATGTTCAATTTAAAAAGTTGATCTCCTATTCACAGCTAAATTTACAGCAGACACCTAGGAGGCTAAATATTTGTTTCCTTGCAAACACTCTAAATTTATTGTGATATTGCTGACAAAATAGCATATCCTTCTACAATGCCAGATTTATAGAAAGCCTGTCTTTAGAGTAGAACCAGACTTAAAAATTCACCATGCAGACTGGAGAAATCAGTTCTATTATCAGAATACATAAAAAAATTACACACAGACAACACACCACAAACTTCACTCTTGCACTAGAAAAAAGTAACAAAAAAGGAGTACACTCACAGATAGAAAACTTGTTGCTGTTGTCTTTCCCTGGAAACAATTTAAATCCTCTAGATTTAAAATCTATGGCCTTTTTCACTAGTTAAAAAAAAAAACAAAAACAAAAACATGTATCAGGCAATACAATCTAAAATATTTCATTTGACAAATTTTATCATGGAAGTATATACATATTAGAGCACTGGCCACCTCACAAGTTCAGATTTTGTACCTTTGGTGTTAAACGATTTAAAAAAATAAATATCGAGATCAATTTGTACACCTGACAAAGGAAAGAAATGGTATTTGCACCTTAATTTTTCTCCTGCATAACTAATTATAAAAAAAAAAGAAGCCAAAAGTGTTTATTTCCATGAAACACATAATTGTGTAAAAAATCATCACATGTTTATGGAACTTGGAAAATGAAAATAATTATAAATATGTTTGCTCTAAAATAGCTGCTTCTTCTCTGTTGAGGAAAAAAAAAAAGAAGAAGAAAAATAATATTTGAATGTAGAAAATAAAATACAGTCTGCTGTTCTGCTGTTGGTTCTTGAGCTGGTCTTCTTTCTAGCTTGAAAAAATTTGATATGGAAGGTATCTGTCTTCCACTTCTCCCCTAAGCCCACAGCTCATCTGTGTCTGTAAAAGTCCATCTTGTGGGCTGGCTTTATGATTTAGACAGTTAATCCAGGCAAACCTTGTGGCCTCAACATATCTTTGAAAGAAAACTTCCAATAAAAAGAGAACAAACTCAAAACTTAACATATATAAAAAATTTAAGCAAGAATAAGCAAACACACTACAAGAAACTTTCTTTTCAGTCATTAAACTAAGTGCCTCATCACTAATATACTGGGCCTGTGAGCAGTGAATTATACATTAAAACCAACCTGCTTAAAAAATTTTAAATTTTAAGTATAAGTAGATTTCAGGTACAATATACTTAAGTGGCTTTATAGCCACTATAGTCACAATATATTTTTTAAAACTTTATGGAAGAAGATATTCTATCTTGGCTACAAGCAAATACTGATGAAGACAGCATAAATTAAAGGAGCTATGTCTAGGAGAACTTAACATAAGTAGATGCACTGTACCTCATCAAATAATTTTTCATACCCATTACTTTTTACAGAAAATCAATGGATATTCAAAGAACCTTTACATTAGGTATAAATACCACAGCAGCAAAATACTATTGATATCTTTTTATAAATAAAAGTATCATTACTAAGCACAACAGCAGAAACAGATTCAGAAGAAAGAGTGTACTACTAAGAAAGACAATTTATTGGATAGATACAGGATGTGTAATAAATATTTTTACACTTCTGATTGAAGAGACTGTATTTGCTTATAAATACAGAAACACTATTATTTCAAAAGGCAAAATGTAAATTTACTTATGTGTTATTATAATGCAATGTAATTCTATCCTATAATGCAATTCTATCCTCAGCAGAAATCACAGACCCAAGAACTCGACTTTCATACAGCAGAGCAATACTGAAATAACAGTAATGCTCTCTTGTCATTGTCTGAGCTTTCTAAAATGTTATTTCTATGTAAACAGGAATGTTGGACTACAGCTCTAACTCTCTTTTGCCTTTCTTTGGGGATCAGTCTAAAATAACTCTTCATGAATCAGAAGACAGGCTTAATTATTCTTCTGGCACCTAAGCAAGATGGGAGTGGTCTGATCTCAAGTGCTGGAATGAGTTTAAATAGTCTCATTAGAGACATATTCTTTATTTTCAGAAGTTATCTAAACAACACACTAAAAAAGGAAGACTGTCCTGTAATTTTTTTTTCATTTGTTTCTACTCATTCTGAAACATGTAAATGGCATATCCCTAGTTTATGTAAACAAGAACAGTTCACAAGAGCTAAGGTGGAACTGAAAATAGTTAAAAGCCTTGGTGACCACAGTGAAATCAGTCAAAGATTTTTATAATCATTTGCATCACTTTGCCAAGACTATTAAATAACACTAGGAAAGCATGCAATTCCAGTTCTCTAAAGCACCTTTACAAGAGAAGAATTTTACTCTTAACTGGGGTTTGTATGTTGATTTACTGAACAGTAGTTTCTGAATACACTGTGAAGGAGTAGTAATAGAAATTTATCTGGCAAATATGCCGACACTAAACTGTGTGTCAGGCTGCAAATGCATGAATATACATAAAAATAACCACACCATCACAAAAAAAAAAAAAAAACTCCTACACAATAAATAGATTATTTTATACTTGGCAAAATAAGGATTATTTTCATGTCAAACACATGAAAGTAAGTACTGGAAGTGGATTTCACTTTTCAGAAGTTTCAGAGGATGGATTAATGACAGCAAACTGTGTAGTTGTACCCATCTAAGCCCATCCACAAAGAAAAACAGACACTTTAAGAGATCAGTAAATCTGGTCTTCAGAGACCTATTTTTCCATGAGATGAGTTTATATGCCAATTTCAAGTAAAAGTGTTCAGATGTAACAATAGTACAAATACTTAAATACAGTCAGATTAGTATGTTCTCATATATTTGAAGAGCCAAGAACCAAGAAAATAGGTTACACCGAAGTAGGATACTCCTGTGGAGACATACAAATATAATAGGAAGGTATTGATAAGACAAAATTATATTCTAAAAATAATCTAAGTTTATAAAAACCTATATGACATAACTATCTTTTCAGTGTTATAATGCAGGGAGAGGCTTTTTTTAATACTACTTTAAATACATATGGCTTCTAGGTTGATTGGCTGGTTGGTTGGTTTTAAATTTATAGATAAAGACAGCAGGTTTGTTTATTTGTATTGCTTATTTTTGGAGGAGAAGGAACACTGGTACACATCTGCTATGTGAATAAATCTTTGACAATCCTGAATCTATTTTCGATCACATGACTAGATGAAGCATAAAGAGTAGCATCAGAACTCTGTGAAACCAAAAGAGAGATTATGTCAGAACTGTGAAAATGGTTTAGGCATCCACCTTGGGGTTTCTGCTCAAAACTGCTCATGCTTTTTTCCTAGTTAAAGTCACTTTAATACAAATACATAATTATTATAGAATTATAGAATGGTTTGGGTTGGAAGGGATGTAAGGATCATCTAGTGCCAAGTACCTGTTTGAGTACCTCACCACCCTCATGGTAAAGAACATCTTAATATTTAATCTAAACCTACCCTCCTTGAGCTTAAAGCCATTCCCCCTTGTCCTATCACTACATGCCCATGTAAAAAGTCCCTCTACAGCTCCCTTGTAGGTCCTCTTTAGGTCACTGAAGGTGCTCCAAAGTCTCCACAAAGCCTTCCCTTCTTCAGACTGAACAGCTTCACCTTTCTCTCCCTCTCACTCTTTCTCTGCTAGTTTTTCTAAGGCCCAATATTTTCTGTAAAGAAGGAGAATGGAACTGAATGCTTTATTAAGGAGGGAAAGATATGAACAGTCTCAATAATAAAGGAAATCCATGTAAGAACTTTTGCATTACAGATGTGTGAGCTAATATTCAGTCAAGAGACACACCAGAGACATGTACACTTTTCAAGCAGCCATTTTAAAGTGAAAAGTGTCCAGAATTACTTTCTTGAAGTTTTTGACCAAAATGGTCAAATGAAGATTCTAATACTTACAGGCAAAATTTTAGGCACACATGAAGATTAAAATATTGTGTTTTTTTAATTTAATAAAAAGGCTGTGTAATTATGTATTACATATATCCATGTATGCAATATATGCAGACATGCTACATACAAACACTTGTAAGAGAGGAATAAGTCTGATAATTCCACCATTTTATACTTCAGGATAGGCACTTCATTAAAAAAGGGCCTCAAGTAAAGAAGTTTTAAGCATAGATATCAATTAAAAAAACCTCACTTAGATGTAAAATTTGAATAACAACCTAAAGCATAGCAAGCTCTCAAACACTAGAAACAAAATTCATTTTGAATGAAGATTGTTCAGTTGACATAGTTCCGGCTTCACTGGAAAAGTGCGGCCTGGGGCCAAATGAGAATAAAAATTCAAGGAAAATTTGCTTCTACAATATGGAAGCATTAGGATATACAGCCATTTGAAGGATATTTATTTAAAACACTATCAACCCACAAATTCATGTCTTTGTTTTGGTTATGCAACAGCATTTATGTAACAGAAGTGTCCAGCTTGTCCTTTCTATATTTTGCGAATTTTCAAATCAAATAAAAACAATATTTAAAATGCTGAGAACTACTGACCACTGTCCTATGCAAAGCAGGGACGCAGATTGCATTACTTCAAATAACTATACAGAACAATGGAAACAGCCCTTCCCTTCTCCAGAACAACTCCTACTTTATATCCACTATCACTCATCTAACAGACAGGGAGAACAATATGATAACACCAAAGCCATTATTTCAAGATTGTATATACAGCTCTACTTAAATTACATATGCAAAAGTATAATACTATGGGAAAAAAAGTTATCTGAGAAATAAAGAGTAATTAAATTTTCAATTGCTTTCTGAAGTGGCAGAAAAAAATTTGTTCGGAATACAGTGTAGAACTGATTTTGACTTGTGCAGAACCAGTAATTCACTGATTATTTAACATCTTCAGTATGTGATGATGACAGATTTTATTTACAACAACGTAATTTCTAGTGACAGAAACAAGAGTATTGTATACTTTGGACTTCCAGCATTGGCTGCACATGTGCAGCTATGCTAAATACACTATGCATGATACTTCCAGGTCATCTTTGGCATAGGCCTAATTCATTATATTTTCTCTAGAAGTACATCTGCTGCCTAAATGCATTGAACTTACTACTCACTACTCACATAAAGGTCAACCAACTTTTTTTTTTTTTTTTGCATTTACATCATATTCACTATGCATATGGTACAAGGAATTATCCAGAATTTTCAAATTCTAACACTGCAAGTGTTAAATATCCAGGTATCTTAGCGATCATGACTAAAAGAATCTCTAAACCTAGTGATTACCCAAATAAACTTCACTGTAAGCCAACACAGCAACTAATGTAGCTCTATCTTCTGGAACCTTTCTGCACCTTGAAAGTCAGCATTAGAGAACATGAATTTTCATCAGTTTTTTGTACTACAGCATGAACAGCATAGGTTAACAATTTTGTAAATATGAAGAGCCATACAGAAGATGAAATGACTACAAAGTGGTGAAACACACACTTTTCATACCAATAAATTTTTCACTTTTTTACAGGAGCCGATCATAATTTTTTATTTACTACCCACCCCCTCCACCCCTTTCCCCATTCCCCCTCCCCTTTAAACCCTAAAGTACCCTGGTAAAATAAAATTGTATAGAAGATTTATATTTCAAATTACTGCAACTACTGCATTACTACAGTGAATTACTGCAATGTCTTACTAATTCAAATGATCAAAATTGCAGTTTTTCTACTATATTCTGTATTATATGTATATCAAATTTCTCTAATTTGAAAAAAAAATTATTTAAAAGGAAGGAAGTACATTTAATATGTGTATTTTCTTATTAAATTATAATTTCACAATTTTTTGGTTTTAATATATTCTAATTAAAATACATCTGATTTATACCAACAATTTGTGGTCAAAAGAAGAAAACCTGAAATATCAAGGGAAAGTAATAACACAATTGACAAATATCAATTATAGAAGTAAACATTGATCGTGTAATGAAAAACAATTAAGAACTGCAGGAACTGCAAAAAAAACATGAATAGAATAAACAAGTTCTGAGAAGAAAATTGACAGGGAAGTATAAAAGGCAATAATTCAATTAAAACATTAACACAACTCATTTATTAAAATCAGTATAATTGATTTTCTTTTTCCCTTTCTTCCTTCTAATCACTCCAGACTTGTCTGTTGGAGGAAAAATTATCTCCTTTCCTCCTTCCAAGTGGGAGGATAACAAAAAGTTTAGGACATTATTATCACTTTTTTGTCCAATAAAAATCTTGACATTAATGAACCATCCATTTTAGAGTTCATCCACCAAACAGGACATATCTATGCGATTTGCTGCACATATTAAATGGGTATTTTCAAAAGCACAATGGAACATTAAACAAATGTAATTCAGTGATTAAAAGTTTGAAAGCTAGATTACATTTGTGGTATGTTTATTTATTGAAACTTAAAATTTTCTAAAAAGAAAACTGCTGACATAAAAATCTTCTTATATTCAAATAATCTTGGAAATCTTACTGCCAAATACATTTACTTTCTTCAGACTCCCATCTTTGTAGTCCTGGGTTTTAATAACAAAAACAAAGAAACAAAAAACCCTGAGGACATGTGCGCATTCATCACCTACTAGACTTAAAAAATATTTAACAGCTCTTCAAAAAACCTCTCCATCTTTACTCCTTTCTTCTTCCTGCTTGTAAGTATACCCCCCAAAAAATAGGATATGTGAATACATATTTTCTCACAAATTCTTAGAAGTTTTATATTGAATAACTCCCAAGTAATGATCTATCATACACTTTAATCCTAATCTTTCAAAAAAGACATGATAGATAATTTTCTCCTAACATCTTTTTGTTCTCAAAGTTCCATTAGCATATTATTTAATTTCCTGCAACAAATCTTAAAATTTTCTTGCTTCTACCATCATAAATTCTCCTGTATGACAGGAGGAAAAAGAAATTCTGGTTTAATATGGAACACCCAGTAGCAAGATTTTTTTTCTCTGATTCATTTTTTCCTGACCATTACTAAGATATTACATAAAGCCAGATATCAAAAAGCATAAGGCAAGCACTCTTAAAGAAGAAAGGGGAAAGAACAGAGAAATTATAAAGGCTTACAAGAAAATAATAAAAAACATGGAGAAAGATAGAGAATGGAGATATCCATAGAATTAATAAAATTTTGTAAAAAAATAGTTAAGTAAAATTATCAAAACATATCTATTTCTTCAAACTAAGAATATATGGTTAAAAATTTGCGAATGCTTAGTGGCGTTTCTACTCTTCAAAAAGAGAAATTTGGAACCATAAAATATTTTGGAATCCAGAACTATTGGAAATTATTTTCCTAATGAAAGCACTGAGACACTTGTGAACTGCTAGATGATGACTAGTGTCATCCATTAAGATTTCCTGGCACTATTTGAGCCTGAGTCTGCTAAGCAATTTTTTTTTCTCCAACTATTTTCTCTCTCTTTCAGACTGTTTATTTTTTCTAAATTTAATTTATGACTTAGTAACTGTACTAGAAATCTTTCTCATTGTTTGAACCTGGCACTCATTTGTTTCTCAGGGGCATTTAATTACGATGTACATGCACTTCCATTAAAATGAACGAATAGAATAGAATAGAATAGAATAGAATAGAATAGAATAGAATAGAATAGAATAGAATAGAATAGAATAGAATAGAACAGTTGGAAGGGACCAACAACAATCAATACTCAACTGCCTGACCACTTCAGGGCTGACCAAAATTTAAGTAATATTATTAAGCACTCTTTACAAATGCCTTTTAACATTTGGCCATATGCCTCTTAACATATCTTTAGGCAGTAAAAGTACGCTATATAAGCCCTCCTAAGAAAATGTTCTAAAATATCTCTCATGATGCATGCATATACACAAATAAAAATTCTAAAGCCTTAATAAGTAAAATGTGTTGTTGATATAAACTATAGAACAATTCAATAGGACTAAAAGGATTACTAAACTCTAAATTCATCATATGAAACAAAAATAGTAGAAAACAAAAAAATGTCAGACTATCCTCTATTACTTTAGTCATGATGAAGCCAAAAATTCTTAAATATTTAAACAGGAAAAAACAAACAAACAAACAAAAAAAACCCACTTAGAAATACCATGTTTCTATTATGTTTAATTGTCTTCTTGTTTTCACATAAAAATACAGATCATACTAGAAACTGTGATTGCAGCATCAAAAGAATTTCTACTAAAATCTCAGCGTTTGAAGTTCCTAGATTTAACTGAATGAAAGGAGTTAGGGATCTCATTTTTTTCCCTCCTTCTTCTGAATTTAGGAAATAAAATTTCATGAATTTAACCACTTGGTTTCATTAGAACTAAAGACCCAAAAGGTGCTGTTTTTCACTACCAGCTATCCTATCTACACGCATTTTTCATCAGCTTGTCAAGGTGTATCTGGAAAGTAAGCTTCTCATCCTTCATCTACTCTCTCCTTCTGCAAGGTTTCATTGTTCCAATAAAAAAAACTCTTCTTGCTCATCTCCCTAATAAAAGTATTTACATATTATGCACTAACTTGTCCTTATTTAAGTTCTCTACATACTGACATTCACTTCAAAATTTACACTTTCATCCTGTCTTATATTTTATTTTGTAAGGTGCAATGATCAGGAAAATTTAACACCATTATAGTACCTTTGTTTATCTAATTCAGTCTGAATTCTTGTTGATGAAGAAACTATAATAATGTACAGTTTTCCTCAAGAGATCCCACAACTGCCTTATAAAATAATAGTTGTACTTCCCTATTTTAAGGAAAGTATTTCACCAAATGCACCTAAGGTTCCTTTTTCCAGCTAATAAGCTTAGAGAAGGTATTAATCAATCACCCTTTGACACAATTTAAATTATTGTTGAGGTCCAGGTAGTAAATATAGTATAGTAATTTACACCTAGCTGTTGAATTTTGCCTATATATAAACCTCTAGGTCTCTCTATACATCTTGACCATTCATAAACTTAAAAAAAAATGTTTACAAAACAAAACATTAGTGTTATTGCCTACTCGTTCTGAAACACTTTATTCACAGAACAATCCCATAGTACTCTTCTTTTTCTGCAGTTATGATTTTGCATCTATGCTAATGTATCATAAATCTGCACTATTCTGATCTTACTAGCAATATTCTCAAAAAAGCCTGCAGTTAGGTCTGTACGTACCAAAAATTTTACATATTCATATAGTAATATTACTATATTCATATAGTAAGTTTTAGTAATTTTATTTAGTATATTAGATTTTGTCTTCTCAATTATGTATTAATTTGCATATTTTGGAAGTGTAATTGTTAATTTAAAATCTAGAGCACAGCAAAAAAAAGCATTTCCAAAGTAAATGCTAATTTTAATAGCTATTAAATAGAGAAATAATTTAAAAATATATTCATAAAAAATTCGTAAGTAGGTCTTATATAATTCCATTGTTATTTAATATGTAGAGTTTTTAAACTTCTGTGCATGATTAATTGGCAAAGAGAGGTTAAAATACTTCAATAATAACCTACAGGAAACTATAGAAATACCTCTGGAACATCTCTCCATAATAAAAATTCCTTCAAGTCAATTAACAACTATCTCACATTCACAAAAATTCCTTCAGAGTATGTCTGTGTCTTTTTAGTATGGAATATTTCATGGAAGAATATTATAGGTTATTTATTGAAAGTAATTTGATATGTTTTAATGGCTGTTATCAAATATTGGTGTTTGCTAAGTAAAAATGGTAAATTTTTACTCAGTATAGGAATATCCCTTTATTAGCATGCACATATTTACTGTTCTGTGAGTAACAGACACAGTAAAATATTTTAAAGTTTTTGTATAATGAATGCTAGCAAAATCAATGTTGCATTAGGGAATAAAATGCACACAGAACAAGGTGTGGTCTTTTCCTCCACTAACGTCTATACTTGTATATGGGTTGTCATACCTTTTGGTACCTGTAGTACTATTTTAATATGTGAAAAATTAGCACCATAACATTATTTTAGCAGTATTTTGGTGTCTGGATTATTCTCCTTTAAAAAAAAAAAAATCTAATGTTTAGCACTTTATTTTAATAAAATAATTTAGAAGTATGTGCTGTACCTATATATTGTATTAAAGAACAGAGAAGAAAGGGACACTGAGAAAACAGTGGAAAGGACACTGCAGTGTAATGATTCCAAAGAGCAAATGGGAAAAACTATATGTGTATCACAATTACTGCCATATTTAACTGCCAAAGTAGTCTATTCTTACATCTTTAAATTAGAAGATATTAGTACGGATCCTCATATGCTCCCTCATAACTAAAAATAAGCCTGTTTTTTTTTTTAACACGACCAAAGACATTCTGAAGTGAGTGCACAGCCACACAACCAGTACAAACCAAACTGTTGGTTAATTTATATCAGCCAATAACCAGAAAATACTTCAAATATCCACTGAAATGAATACAAATGAAACATAAAAAACTATTCAATGATTTCTATTTCATATGCAAATCAAAGTGTTTGGTTTTCATTTATTCTATTTAATTATATATTTTGAAACTCTGAAGAATTGCAGCTCTCCTATTTCAAAAGGTGTTAGTAAATGAAGCTACAATAACTTATACTAGGTGACTATCTGGTAAAAGAGATTCCAAATAAAACTGTCTTTACAAAATATCAATCATATAATGAGACTCCTACAAATATCCTGGGCTATAAAAGCTCATTCTCATCAATATATTTGTTTTTATAAGTTTTTCATCTATAATTAATTATCATGAAGCACATAATAAAAATTCAAAATGTAAAATAAATTGTATTCAACATTAGCCTTCAAAATATAGTTGATCCTTTTCTGAAATTGTGTATGTCTAAAAACACACCATGTCCAATTTTTTTCTGAATATCTGATGATTAAATTAAGACATTACACCATTACTGTTTTCAGCTTCATGTTTCAGATATAGACATTTACTTTTTAACACAGCAAACAATTCTAATTTTATACTCCAAATGTTGTTCATTATTAATACTTTAGAATGCAGATTAGATCATTTCAATATAAAAATACATAAATCCTTAACACTTTAATATTTGCTTAATTTCCTAGGGTTCTAAATGTTGCTTTGATCATTGATTTCATATTTGATACAATGAATATGTACAGATGTTTTAAAAAACAAAATTTTGCTGAGGATTTAAACAGATGGGAGATGAATACAACTGCATCACCTACTAGTTTAGAACACCAGCTATTTATAAAGTACACTTTTAATGTTATGGTTAATTATATCTAATCACATATGCAGAATAGATTAATATTCTAATCTCAATTCTCTAAACTTTCATCAAATGTCTCTTACACTAGGCTTTATTGTGAAATATGATGATGCAAGCTATAAAGTCACATCAAAAGAAAAATCCTTATGCATACATTTTGTCTTTTTATAAATCAAATCAATTTAAATAACCAAGGCAATATTATCACTAATTTCATTTTCCCATCTGATTGCCCTACTAGAACTCAAATTTAGACAAATTTATTCCCTTTCCCATTCGGTTCAACTAGATTTCCTAAATGGATACCTGAACTTTCATTTTAAATTTATACAAAATATTTTTTTCATAACTACATGGGCACAAGTAAAATAATATCCAATACCTCTATGAGTAACAACTGCAAGTTCTTTAGTTCTTTCTATCTGTTCAGCATTTCTTGGTCGTCTTCTTGTGCTTTGTAAATTTGCTTGATGAAGAGAGAGTGTTTCCTTGTAAGTGGCCGACTCCAGAACTGATTTTCTTATATTCATAGCTCGTGCTCGTTGTTCTTCAGCAGATTGTCTACAGGTGGTCACTGCACTGGATACAGCAATATCAGCAGATGTGCTAGCAACTGTAATGGCACCATTGGTGGCTGCAATATGCTCCTCTAACTCACCAGTGGAGGCAGTTTTGATGAAAGTAGAACCTGTGGGACACACAGTAGTACTGTGCTAACTTTTTCTTTTGAATTGTGTTTTCTTGATCAATCTAAAAGATTAAATTTCCCTCTGTTTAACACAGTAAAGACAACTGACATGAAAAAAGTCAATATGTTTTATTTAAAAAATGGAAGCAATCAGAACATTGTTTAATGGTAGTGAACATTTTGTAATAATAGTGATAATAAATGTTAAGTTTTAAATGTCCTCAAAACTTATACTTTTTTACCAGTCCTAATGACAACACATAATTTCCACCCCTGCACACTCAGTCCTGAAATCAGCATGGCTAGAGCAAAAAATACAGCCATACCATGAATAGGGCCCTCACACTTCGAAAGGTGGTAACCATCCTACTGAGGAGTGAAATGGCACCATTATGTAGTAACCTAAGTAGCAGAAAAAGCTGCCATACTCCAGCTGCTAATAAGGCTGCCAGATATGCTCATTCTTTTTATCAAATGGCTTTTCAACAAAAGCCCATTTAGACTTGACACAAGGCCAAGTGTAGATGAATAATAAAAGGTACACATTTAAACAAAACTTATTATTTATACTTAAAATTGTAAAAAGGCTTCATATGTAATTCTTTTTGCTCTCTGATTTCTGTAGTAGGCCAGATTATTTTACTAAAATCTCACACACACAAAGTGTTTGATAATCTAAAATATTGTTCATGTTCTGCTTGTGGAAACATTGTTAGCACTTTTAAGTTCTCTAGTATTTAAAATATATAGCAAATTTTTCAATATTTTATTAACACTTTCATCCTTCCCAATCCCACATATTAGGCTGCAAATGTTTGGACACCAAGTCTCTCACCTGTGAGCATTTAGAACATCTAAACACAGTAGAAATTTCATCTTGACTGGAACGAATAAATGACTGGGCAATGAATAACAAATTTCACCATAAAAAAAAAAAAGCATAAACAAAGCTGATGTAGCATGAACTGTACTACGTTTTACTAGTGTCTTTAAAACACAGCTTTTTTTATTCCATCATATTGATTAGCAGCCTTGAAAAGTCATTCAAGCAATAATATTCAACACTTCTCTTTTTGGTTCTGAGCTCTCCTCTCATACTTTGAGACTTGTCTTTTAAATGTAGTGGGTGATGTCAGGATGGAAAGCAACAAGAGTTTTAAGACTTTTAGAAAAATATATCCACTAGAAAATGAAAATAAGACTCCCTGAGGAACTAAGCTCTATATAGTATATTTAAGGCACAAGGTATATCAGATCTCTTGACAGAATTCTCAAATGTTCTGTTTAAACTCAGTCTTGCTAGTAGAGTCTCTTGTTTATTGTAGAAATTTAGGCTAAAAATGATTTATTTCATCCTACTATTAAAAATACTAAGATAAGAGTATACACTAGCTTTATAAAGATAACAGAAGCTGATGTGGGTATATATTATTTTGGCTATCTGACATTAAACGTCTTAATATCTGTTGTGTAGCACTTCTAAATCATAGTGGTGGTTTCCCCTGCAAAACTAAAAAACCTTAGAAGCACCATGTAAGATTCCAGGTTTATGTGTCAGAGACCAAACCAAAAACCACTTGCTGTCCTATGATGGCAGCAGCATAAGTAACTAAAATAGATCTAGACATGCTTTATTCTTTATTTCATATTAAAAGAAGAAAATTGTCACAAAATGCATGATATGAAAAGTCTAGGTAACTTACGATTCAGTAGACAATAAATTTTGACAGATTGGTATCAAGTTTAAAACACAGAAAATACAAATGCATGGCCAAGAGATATTTTGGAACAGAAAAATGTTTAAAACAAAGAAAACCTAATGTATGCTACATAACCACTGCTATTAAAACAAAATCTATGTGAACATATCTTTATCATGCATGTGAATGTACAAGAACAGGCATTCACTTGCTACCAATATCAAGGTAAAATTATATTCAAAATCATATTCAAAATTATATTCAAAATTATATTCAAAATTTCCATCAAATGGCATGGTCTATCCTATTTGTTTCAATAACACTTTAAATGAGAACAACTTAAAAGAAAGTTCATCTCAAAAGACAAAAGTAAGAAAAATTAAACTTAAAGCTAAAAACTTACACACTAAAAGTACTGCTTTGATACAGAGGCAATTTTCAAACAGAACACCTAAGTTGTTAGGCTTCCACATCCATTTACACTGAAGAAATCATGCAGAAGATCAGTTAATTAAACAGTATGGCTTGATTTACATGGAGGATTTTGAGATAAAATTAATTAATTAATTAATTGAATTATTAATTTGTTTATTAATAATTGTTATGTATAAACAATCTTGTAAATATCAGCTACTGTAGAGAATAGATCCATCAGTGTTTCCATAATTATTATTTGCAATCTGCAAAAATATGATTTTTGGTGTCTTTGTTTTATGAAAACAGTCTTTGACCGATTGAAACACATTTGTTGCATGCGCATTTTAACATACTCTCCAGTCTTCTGCCATCATAGCTGACATTTCAGTTTGTCAAAGAGATTTTTTTTGAAATTGTGACTTTCTATGTGATAAAGAAATACTCCTACATTATTTTACTTTAATACTCTAGTTAAAAAAAAAAAAAAAAAAAAAACAAAAAAAAAACTTTTAATGATAAACGGCACAAAAAGGAAGAAAAGAAGACTGATCTCTGCTTTTTGGGAAAAGCTTAAATCAAAATTTTTCAGTCAACTGAAGTCAACTCAAAGGCAGAGCATAACTTTGAATTCACAATCAGCCACTGAGAAGATAGGAAGCTTGAGGAACTGCCAGGATGAATCATATGAGGAAGCAATAAGGACATGGGGTTAAGAAAGTATAATTGCTGTTTAGGGCATGGGTTCACAAAGAAAGAGAACCTGATCAAACCTCACTAAAATAGTCTGAGACCTACTAGACAGGATCAGCATTTCTCTCAGCAAGCCTCTGTGGAAGGAGAACAAATGAAAGTCAGTAAAACTGAGGACATTTTATGTGTCAAATTAGCCTGCTCACCCAAGGAAAGATTCAAAGTGGAATTTACACTTAAAAACTTGTAGCTATGTCTAAGTGAAAAAAGATCAAGTTGATGATCTACAGAGAAATTCAGTTCAGAAAACTAGTCTTAACAAGACACCACACAAATGTGTTGCAACTGTCAAAACTTAGGATAATGCAAACATATGGGAGACCCATAAGCCTTTCTATTTATATAGGAGTGGAAGTTGTTCTTGATTCCAGGATCATTTTTAGTAAAGAAAAGAGGCAAGAGCCTTTGACATTTGCCTGAAACAAAGCTCCAAAAATAGATTATGAATCTGTGCTAGATGCACAGACTTTGCATAAGCAATATGCTACAAGTATACACAGGGTTCCTGTTGTAAATATGATACCAAAGGAAATTTACCCCAGATAAACTCATAGTGGAAGTTCAATTAACAATTAAACTAATGGACTAACTTTTTATGAGCAATTCCTGAGGGAATAATCCAGGGAGATAATAAATACCTTTGCCCACTCTGAGAAGCATTCACCAGAAACAAAAATAAGGCAGAAAATGCTATCTAAAAGAGTGAAAATGCTTGTTGAAAATGATCTTTTTATTTTTCCTTTTAGAAGACTCTGACTTTGGAAAGGTTTCCTGTAAGCTGTCCCCATTGTCCAGGTTGAAAAAGCTCAGGTTGCTCAGCCTTCCTTCACAGGGTAAGTGCTCCAGCCCCCAATCATCTTGGTGACCCTCCACTGAACTTGCTTCAATAAAAAACTCATCTTCCCTGTCATGAAGCCCCTGTCTTGAGGCACTATTCCAGCTATGGTCACAGAAGTGTTT
This sequence comes from Phainopepla nitens, assembly GCA_013400175.1. Classification (NCBI taxonomy): domain Eukaryota; kingdom Metazoa; phylum Chordata; class Aves; order Passeriformes; family Bombycillidae; genus Phainopepla; species Phainopepla nitens. The sequence continues at coordinate 77,870 of VXBQ01007599.1, read as the reverse complement.
AGATAAGGACAAAAATATTTCCCTTTTAATCTACTGACCACATTCTTATTAATATAACTCACGATGTTGTTGGCCTTCTTTCTTCCCAGGGCACACTGCTGTCTTGCTCAGCTTGCTGTCTGCCATGACACACAGGGTCTATTCAGCAGAGCTGTTTGCTATCAGACACTCCTGTTGCCAGGGGTTCTTCCTACCCAGCTACAGGACTTTACACTGACCCTTGTTGAGTTTCATAGGGCTCCTGTTGGCTCATTCCTCCAGCTTGCCTGTGTCCCTATGGCAACCCCGTCCTCGGCCATATTGACTGTTGGTCCTTGACTGTAATGACTGACTTTTGGTGTCATCTGCAAATCCAATCAGTCTACTCTCTGTCTTTGATTGAAGCTCATTGAAGAGAACTTGTACCAGAACAGGCACTTGTAGTGCTCCACTTGTTACTGGACTGCAGGTAGAAAGTCTGGCTCATTTATTTTCTAAATTTTTTTTTTTTTAACTTCAGTGGTTGAAGAACAGATAAAAATATGCAAATTGTTCATAACACCAAATGGGATCTAAGGCTACCGTCCAACAGCTATTCTAATTCATTAGAATTTGTTTTGCTAGTTAATTCCTAAAACCATATTGAGTTCAAAATGTGAAAGCAAATCAGAATATTCACTGTCCTATTTATTCAGGATGAATAAAGGTACAGGACTTTATTGGTTCTTATGACATGTATGATCCAGCCACAGACTTCTCAAATAAGGCTAAAGGTCCTTAATGCAGGTGACCCTAAATGGGACTCACACTACAGGAACGTGTTAATGAGGTGACTGACATGAGGTCAGCCCAGCCTGGGACTTCTCCTGTGTGTCTTATTAGCAAGAGGCCAGTCTATCATTTTGCAATGGGTAATTGAGAAAGAAGTGTAAAACAAAAAAGAAGTCTTAGAAAAAAAAAAAAAAACCCTCATTAAAGAAAAAAAGAGTGTGTTACAATTATAAATTAAATTTTAAAAAAGAGTAATAACTATATCCCATCTTCATTCCTCTTTCAGGTGTTCAAGAACTTTTAGTCAAGGCTTATTTAGCTTCCTTACTTAAAACCTTCCTGTACTTTAATAATGTTGGAGTGACCCATGCATCCTAGTAAGAAGATGCTTTTTTTTTTTTTCCTATCTTAATTAACTTTTCTCTTTGATGTTCTCTGTCATTAAATATCTGATGCTTGCAAAAAATTTCCAATAAAGTTAGAAACCTAATTAGAAGAACATATCCTGGATCTGTAAAAGGAATTTTCAAGTTTGTGAAGATATAGCAGTTTATGTGACTCTTTTAACGAATGTCATTCCAGACATATTATTTTTAAAAATCACTTATTTTATTCTTCATAAATTTTTAGTATCTTTAACTGTTCTTAGGATCAAATTGTAATAGAAAATAAAGGAAACAGATACATAAACATAGATTTTAGAACATAAAATCAGTATCAAAGGCTACCATAAAATATTCTTCTGACAAAATCTATTTTCAGCTCCCAGCTATGCAGAAAATAAATAAAACTGCGGATTTAAAGAAATACAGTAACAATGTGGTTGTAAAGAAATACAGGACCGAAAAAGATAGGGTTCAAAACAAATTTCTAGACTTTAGTTCAAACAGGCAATGATCCCTCGACATATACAAACAACAAAAACTCCAAAAGCTATCTAGCCAGAAGTTTAAAAAAGTCTTTTTGATTCCCTTTGTTTTCATGCTGTTCACATTTGTGAGTCCTGACTCAGAATTTCATTTTTATTTTCTTTTAGTACAAGAATTTGCCTTTTTGCATTACTGCATTCTCTGACAATTTTTTTAAGCTTGTCTTTTTTCCAACTCTCTTTTTTCAACCTCCTTATTGTCAACACTTTCTTCTTTTTTCTTCTATTTTTTATGTAAAGTTGTAAATGTAATAAATTGCTACAGTAAGACTTACACAAAAACACTATGAAAGTGACAATTAAGCATCAACCAGAAATTTTCAGTGATGCAGGAGATATGTCATACTTCAGTATACATAAATACACATTTCCATGATTTTCCATATGCCTCTCTCAGTGAATTTAAGATCACTTTACATTTTTTAAGTAGCTACTGAAAATATGGTAAATTTATGCATCTTAATTTCATCAAACTGATTACATTTGGTAGTCTGAAAATTCAGAAAAAATGCCAAACATCTCTAACATGATATATTTCCTTTTTAGTAAAATCAAGACATAGACAGAGAGCTACTATTTTTTTTTACATATATATCTCTCCAAATAATAGATTTTATTGCAGAAATATATATTTGTTTAATAAAAAAGAAAATATGAAAATGACCAACATAGGCCCACATATGGATAAGGTTTTTTCAGCTGGTTTACTTAAAGTGAGAAAGTACTTTTTGAAAGGCCTTTTAGTTTTAAGAAAAAGAAAAAAACAAAACCAAAACTTAACACAAATGAATTTTAGTAAATGAGAAAGCAGTGACTTGAAATACTAAATAATTATTTTTATATAGTCATACTTTTTTTTCAAAAGAGATATGCATCAGTGTAACATAGATCTGTGTAATCAAACATAATGATACAAAAAAAACCCCAAAGAATACAACTTAAAAATTCTTCAAGACTCCAAATAATATTGTAGGAATCTATGAAATGAACAATATAATGCTGGAAATGGAAAGTATTCACATCCATTTGCCTTAAAAAGGGTAGCTTTATTGTATTTATCAAGTTAAAAGCCTTGTGAATATTGTTTTTAATATTTATTTTGTTTCTAATTTAATTTTATGAATCATAGTGCAAGAAAGTTATTTCCCTTTTTTAAGGATAGGATAACATCAAATAAGCAAATCTGCAAGAATAATTACTATACAGACTGTGTACATTATAATATATATAGCAACCATTTAACAAAAAGGTAAATTTATAATTTAAAGGTTTTGACCTCTAATTCTGCTTCTTGTGTCACCGTGGATATGCCATCATATCGTAGTGCTCTCATTTCTTTTCAACAAAATTAAATTTTCACTTTTAATATTGTTAGTTACCTAATATCTGTTCAGTTATAAGCAAGCAAAGTGCCATTTATAAATCAAATATACAGTTTCAGACAGAACAATACTTGCTAAAGCTCAGACTATATATTGATATGACTTTGACACTCCTATTTTTTTGTAATATTTTCAGTGAAGTTCAGATATGTGGGAAAATAATGAATCTTTAAACCCAGTAATAATCTCTTTCACTCACTCTTAACAGCAAAAAGCTTTGTATCATTGCTCTTAAGTGTCTAACTAATATTTGCCCTAAGCAGGCTACATGCCCAAATTTTCTATTCTAAATCCAGTATTAGGCATCAAGAAGCCATTTGACTTGAACTTATTACTAAAGATTGCTAAACTAATTTAAGGTAATAAATTATCCAATATAGTAATCTTCACTACAGTGAAGATTATTATAATAGCTAATATACCTAATATAGATTTTTAAATTATTATATGTTTTTAAACAGATTACTTGTTAGAAATGATGCAAAGTTCTTAGAAAGTTTGTTCATTTATTTGGCAAACAATATTGCAGAAAAGGTATCTTGAATACAAATCTTAATACTTAAGGATATCTTTTCCATTGTTTACTTTACCTATGTCACACAAAATTAACAGAGACTGCAGCCTAGGAAGTACAATTTAGCCATTAGTAATAAAAGGCCACAGAATTTATGTTGACATCATGTAGGCTTGCCTTGGCCTGCGGTTTTTTTTCACTGTATTTGACAATTCATAAGTGTCACGTGAATATTTTTGAGCTGGTGGCATTTCAGGAATGTTGTGCTCTGATTATACTGCATCCAATCATGATCTGATAAAGTTACATAGGTCTTGCATAGTAAGCAACATACTAAGAGAGGCTAAGGGAGGCTAATGTGAAACTCAGATTTTAGTAAAGAACAATGAGAAAGAAGCAGAGTGCATGAAGAAAATATAGAAAAAATAAATAATTGAACTTCAAGACTGAAGAGGAAGCTCACTTCATGTTGAGGAGGTTCAAACTCCTCCTAACAGATCTTTGGATGCTCTCAGTTTGTTGTAATCCCCAACCAGGGGCACAGAGAAAAAGGTAAAAATAAGACGAAAGAAATACAGGGGAGAGTAGAAAGGCAGTTCTTAACTTTTATAAGTGTATTATGATCATTGATGCTTTTCTATACTTGATAATTCAGACTATCAGATCATTAAAACATTAATCAGAATAACAATAAGTTGTGCTCCCTTTGGCTATAACAAGATTCTCTGGCTAACATAATATTATGTAAGTGCATTATAACCCAACTAACTTTTGGTCTGAAATTCTGTATACCAAACACACACAATTTTTCTATGTATTCTATACCACTGAATTACTCTCCAAAGACTGTCAGGACTCTGAGGACTCCAATGGGCCTCAACAGGACTGGCCAGCCTTCCTGGGGCCTCTCCCCACCCATGCCTATGGGTCCAGGGCCCCAAGGCTGAAGCCATGAGTCCCTGCCCCAGTGATGCCACAGAAGTTCTTGTCGCCCTCTTCCCCTATTCCTGCTCTACCTAGCCATGGGGCTAATGTCCCTGCCTGGCTTTGGCCTGTCCTCTTTTCCATGGAGGTGCCCAATGCCCAGGGTTTGGTCTGCCTCCAGATGCACCCAAAGCTCTACTCCCTGGCTGGGGGCATGTCACTGTGCAAGCTGGCTTGTACTGAGCAATTTATTCATCTATAAATAAGAAACCCAGCCTGGTTCCAATAAACCAACTCCCTGGATGAACAAGGACAGGATACTTTCAAACCCAAACAGGAGCTTCACCCAATAATGTTCCACCCTGGGCTGCAGACATCTCACTGCTCAGGAGCTGGGTGGTGTAAGACCCCAGCCAATCACATGTGTATGCCTGGGAAAATCAAGCGCCTTATAAAATGGGCTGCCATAATGAACTCGAGGTTGTTTGTCGCATGAAACTCTGGGGGTGTGTGTCATCTCTGTCTCCGACCCACACCCCACCCCTCCTGTAACAGGGGCAGGGGGGCTAACACTGGCTGAAAAGCCCTGCACTGCCAGCCTCAACCCTGATATCTGAGCTTGCCAGCCTTCAGGGAGCTGTTAGCCTGTGCTTGTCACTTATTCACTGTGAACAATACAATGCCTTTGAACAAAGCAATACATTAAATTTAACAAGAAGTATTATTTTTCCCTTATTCCTAAGTGTTATTTTTCCCTTATTTATCACTCAGAATAAATAAAGTTAATCTCTAAACAGAATAAATCTTAATTATAAAGCAAAACAAAGTTGAATGATTTATAAATGAAACTACCATCTTTTATGTTTTGGTTTTATCTAAAAGGTCAGGACAGACTAAAAAATAATACTTTTAAAGAAAGGTCAGGTCCTAAGTGAGATGAAAACAATTCTCTGGCAAGGAGAAAGGTTTCTTCAGTAGAAAAACTGGTTCAAAATCCACTTAGAGTTTACAGAGATAAAGCTATTCCTGTATAACATTGTGTGCTGTCAGCATCAAGTGGGTGGTAAGTGAACTTTTAAGCTATGAAGTGGCATCCAGTGCAAAACAAGAGCTTTGCCTGAGGAAAATCTTCCCTGTGAGAGGACCCCAGTGATCCATTAGACAACAATTTCAAGATGTCCTAAGGTGAATGCTTACACACTAAAATTTCAAAATCATTTTAGGAAGAATTACATATGCATTGCCTTAGCAAACATTTCAGGCAATTTTGCACTGCAATACAATGATAAAAATGATACTGTTCTTGTTCAATGGCCAAAATTGTTCCTAATACCCATAAAAGCTCGGTTACTGCAGGTATCTTTCCTCACTTTTATGTTGCACAGAGAAATGCTCACAAAGAGAACTTCAGAACTTCTTTTTTACAGGAAAAAATATATTGGCACATCTAAAAATATGGTAATTTGACACTATCTTACATAATATCCTTGCAGGTAAACTCAGAAAATATGTGTTAGATGAATTGACAGTGACATGGATCTAGAAAAGGCTGGATGGCTGAGCTCAGAGGGTCGTGATCAGCAGAGTAGAATCCAGTTGGAGGCCTGTACTCAGTGATGATTTCCAGGCATCAGTACTGGGTCCAATCTTATTCAACTTGTTTTTCAATTACCTGAATGAAGGGATTGAATGTACCCTCAGAAAGTTTGCTGATGATATGAAACTGGGGGGAGTGACTAATACACCTGAAGGCTATGCTGCCATTCAACAGGAAGAATATGATCAGCAGATCGAAAAAGGTGATCCTCCCCCTCTACTTGGCCCTGGTGCAGCTACATCTGGACAGTTGTGTCCACTTCTGGGCTCCTCAGTACAAGAAAGACAAGAAGCTACTGAAGAGGGTGCAGTGGAGGGCAAAAAAGATGATGAGGGGTCTGGAGCATTTGTCTTATGAGAAGAGACTGCAGGAGCTGGAACTGTTTAGTTTAGAGAAGACTGAGAAGGAATCTCATCTATACATATAAACATCTCAAAGGCGGTGCCAGATGGCACCAGACTCTTTCCAGTGGTGCCCAGTGATGGCACACGGGACAATGGCCATAAACTTAAACATGAGAAGTTTTACATCAGCATGACGAAGACTTGAGGGTAGAAGAGCACTGGGACAGGCTGCCCAAGGAGGTCATGGAGTCTCCCTCTCTGGAGACACACAAAACCCACCTGGATGTGCACCTGTGTAACCTGCTCTAAGTGGCCCTGTTTTGACAGAAGAGTTGGACTAGATGATCTCCAGAGGTCCCTTCCAACCCTTACAATTCAGTGATTCTGTGATTTTGCAGAAATGGCAGCAGGTTTTGGATACTTCTTACACTTCTTGACTGATAGAACTTAAAAATGTCAAATTTTGAGACAGCTGAACATTTCAGACTTCATCAGAATGGTTGAAGTAAAAGGCATCTTAAAAATTTGGCCACTTTTAGAACGGTCAGCAGTTTTACAGTCATTGCCTGATATTTACCTAAATTAAATGGTATGACTATCTCTACAGAGGCAAGAGTTTCTGAGAGATTCCACACAGTTCCAAAGCAACTTCTCTCACATGTAAGAAAGTGTTGCTGGATAGCAGTGAATGAGAGTTTTCAGCAGTAACTTTGTTCCCCCAGGAAATAATAAATGAAACACCCCAACAACAAATTAAATTAAAAAAACACAAACAAACAACAAAGAAAAAAAAAAAAAAAACAAGAAAAAACAAACCAACAGAACCAAACCAAAACAAACAAAACAAACCGCATCACAAAAGTGAGTACAAAGTTGAATACAAAAAGAGACATTTTATCTCTGTGCAAAGACCATGAGATGGATACTTAGATATTAATTACACACTCAAAAATTATTGTGATAGCCTCCACAAGCAGTATAAGGATGAATGTATGATATTCAAGAACCATCTGGACACAATCCTCTACAATGTGCTCTAGGAGAGTTCTGCTTGTGCAAGGAGTTGGGCCCGATGACTCCCCTGTGGTCCCCTCCAACACTACAAGGATGTAATCCAGTTCAGAAGCTGGTGGAGCTCTGAGCAACTTGGTCAAGTGAAAGGTGTCCCTGCCCTTGTCAGGGGTTTGGAACAAGATGAGCTTTAAGGTCCCTTCAAATCCAAACCATTCTATTATTCCATGATTCTGTGATATTCATTCTATGATTCTGTCAATTTATTTAAGGTTAGTTATTCTTCATAATTTCCCACTTGGGTTATAATTTCCTACTAGGGTCATTGGGAATTTGAATGATACTTGGCTTAAGTACTACTGGCTGGTTTGCTCTAAATGTCAAAAGAGTGTGTTCAAATGGCTTCAACAAACAGAAGTTCAATTTATTATAACTGAAATTTCTTTGAAATCATAATGTTATTATCCCTAATTTGTTTAAATTATGGATTTGAAAACTTCCTAGGAAAAAATATTATGTAAACATGTAAGCCTTATATATCTTTCATGAAAAGCCAAACTACCCAACATGATGCTGTATACAAATGAAGAACTCTTTCTTATACCTCCAATTAAAAAGCTGTGAATGCTGCCTGTTACACTAATACACTAGACATATATATTGGGAATTAAAAGGTATGGCTTTTAATCCCAAGTTTACTATTAACTGAGAAGAGAAGGAAAATAGTCTCAGGTGAAGAAAAATAGAAAGAGCAGCAGAGTTTGTTTTACTTTCACAAAGTCAATAGACCTCTTCCCTTTTGAATTTGAGACAATCTGATTTAATTTGAATATATGTCCTTCAAGTCAAGGATTCTTTTCACCAGTATTTTTATATATCATAGTGTACCCAGGCAGTATTATAAATTAAGCAATCTGCCAGCAATTCTGGCATAATAATAATCCAATTAATTCTGCCAACTTTGTGAAAAATTGAATGGTAAGTTTCCGGCTGCCCTAGATTAGAGCTCGAAAGACCTAGTGCCCTATTCCACTGGTAACTTTCTAGTAATTTTGTGTAAGTCACTATGAAGCATGTTCTTCAATTCTGACATCCAAAAGAGATCTGATAATATTTCCAATATCCCTGTGATTCATAAATTTATGGTCTGTATATCTCCCCTTCTCCCACAGATATATTGATTTTCCAAGCTGCAGGGTCCTACTTAGACAAATCACTTTTGAATCTGAAACTTACCCGTGTGTTTGATATCTTTGCTTTTTCTGAACTTTCTTCAACATTGCTATATTCGGAAATGCAGAGCGGCCAGAGCAACAACTGGAATCAGGGTGAAGGTTGATTTATACAGCAGCATGTTTTCTGTTCTGTCCTCTACTCTTTCCCTAGTACTTAAGTTAAAAAGCACTAAGGTGTGGTTTTATAAGCATTCTAAGTATGGATCTGATGGCTATGGAGTACTCTTAGTATACTGACTAAATTAGAGCATAAGAGCTTGCTAATATTACTGACAATAGTAATGATGAACAGATCCCATAACTTTATTGCCAAACTTTTTTGCATCAGTCTTCAGTGGCGAATCCTCTTCCCACACCTCTCAAGTGGATGGTCTTCCAGTCCCTTCAAGAAAGGGACTGGAAGACACTGTCAGAGAAATTCAGGTTCATGACCACTTGAATATATATAAGTCTAAGGGACCTGATGAGCTGTGCCCCAGAGTCTTGAGGGAATTTGCTGATATAGTTGCCAAGTCACTGCCTATGATACTTGAAAAGTCATGGCAGCCAGGCAAAGTCCCAGGTGACTGGAAAAGGGGAACCATTTCACCTATGTTTAAAAGGGTAGAAAGGAGGATTGTGGGAATGACCAACTTGTCAGCATCACCTCTGTGCCTGGGAAAACCATGGGAAAGAATCCTCCTAGAAGCTGTGCTGAGGCACATGGAGGACAGGGAGGTGATTGAGAACAGTAGCGCAGCTTCACCAAAGGCCTCTCTAATCAACCTAGTGGCCTTCTACGATGGACCAACTATATCAATCAACAAAGGGCCATATATGTAATCTATCTGGACTTCTACAAAGCCTTGGACGTGGTCTCTCACAACATCCTTCTGTCTAAAGTGAAGAGAAAAGGATTCTATGGGTGAACTGTTCAATGGATGATGAATTGCTTGGACAGTTGTATCCAGAGGGCAATGTTCTGGACAGTTTAGTGTTCTGACAGACATGATGGAAAAGTGGTTTCCCTCAGGAGTCCATATTTGGATCAGTATTATTTAGTGTCTTCATCAATGATATAAACTGAAGCATTGAGAGCACCCTCAGCCAGTTTGAAGACTACAAGAAGTCAAGTGCTGTGGTTGACATGTCAGAGGGATGGGATGCCATTCATGGAGACCTAGACAAGCCTGAGAAATGGCCTATGAGAACCTCAAATTGAACAAGGCCAAGCGCAAGCTTCTGTGCCTGGCTCAGGGCAACTCCTGGGATCAATACAGCCTGGAAAATGAATGGATCAAGAGCAGCCTTGCCAAAGACCTGAGGGTGCTGGTGGATGAGAGGCTGGACATGACCCAGCAATGTGCACTTGCAGCCCTGAAGGCCAGTTGTATCCAGGACTGCATCAAAAGCAGCTTGGGCAGCAAGGCTAGAGAAGAGATTTTGTCCCTCAACTCTGCCCTTGTGAGATCCCATCTGGAGTGCTGCATCCATATCTGGGGGCCTCAGCACAGGAAGAACATAGAACTGTTACAGAGGTCCAGTCGAGGGCCACAAAGATGATTAGATAGATGGAATACCTCTCCTATTAAGAAAAGCTGAGAGAATTCAGCCTGTTCAGCCTGGAAAAGAGATTTGGCCTGGCTGACTGTTCAATCCAACTAGCACAGACTAGATTCCAACCAGGGTATGTATCATACAAGAAGTCACTTCTTGTATCATATAAGAAGTCTGTTGATTGTTCAACAGAATCCCTTCAGGTTTGATCTTATTACTACCCATCTTGTCACCTAAATCTTTCTTTCACAATCCCTCACTCTCTAACCACTTTACTTGGCTCTCTGTCTTTCTTCCACATATTCATGTTCTGAAAAGGTGTTAACAATGTTCATATTGAGCCAGGATCCAGACCAAAAATAATATACATTTTGGCAACAAAGCAAGTAAGTACTTATAAAGAAACACACAATACAACAAACACCAATGCTAGAAACACTTTAGTATTCACACTACTATTCTATGTTTGTTCTGATATTTTTCAGACAGAAGGTTTGATTACCATGGTTCTCAGGGGACTTTTACTATTTTATTTTAAATATGAATGATACTGAAGTTTCACATAATAAAAATCTAAGAAATTACATAACTGAGAATCTCTTTGGTACTAGTTAGTGATTTCACACATTAACAAATTGCATAGAATAATGTTCACTAGTATGCAAGGTTTATTGCCTCAGCTGCATTTAAGTGAAAAAACTTTGTTGGACAGAGATGTATGTTTAATAATTTCCTGGTGCTTGTGAATGGGGAAAAAAAAAATTCAGCTTTCTCAAACTGCTACTGATACAGTACACAAATAAAGCAGCCAGTGTTTTAAAGTATAAAGAGATCCACTGGCTGGAACTAAAGTGAAGTAAGTGTGACTGGGACTTAAAAGGAAGACCAGAAAAATTTCATTTCTTACTTGAAATATCATTCATTAAATAGACTTGACTTATTTACTGGGGGATAATTTGCAAAAGGTACTTTTACTTCTCAAATTATATAATCTTAGACCTAATTCTGAAGACTAATACCAAATGTCCTCAGCCTTATCTATACTGGGAATGTGTTAAACCTGTAGCATCTCATTTAACACTAAGAAATAACTTTTCGCATAATATCTTGCATGGGTAACTTCCATATTCATATTCCAAAGCAGAATTCTGGATTTATTTTTTTCTATTGGAAAAAGAATAACTTTCCTATCTTTAGGCAGGAGGTTATCCAGTATATTATTCAATCTTCATTCACATGGTGTGATTAGTTTTTATAAAAAATAGATCACAGAGAAACATTTAAAAAACACAACAGCTATATTTCATGTATTTTATGCCTCAACATAAACCTAGCCAGTTCCCTAATTTAAAAATTAAAACTACATAACTACTCCATCTTTATAACCTCAAGGATATGACAATATGCTTTCTCTCACAAATGCAAGAGCTCTCAGTAACCAAATAACAAACAATACCCAATTTAGGCTAAAGAGAAGAAAGACAGAATGAAAAGATCTTTCTGCATAATAATTTATGTCATTTAATTAAAAAGTACCTGGGAAAATCTGAGTGTGAGGGTAGACAAAAAATTCATATTCAGTTACTTCATTATCTAGTTCTCTTCATCTACCTGTTGTTTTCTTATCAAAATTATTTCTTTCCTTGTATGTGTGTCCCCTAATGGTAGAAAATCACCCCTCTGAAATGTAAAATTACCTCCAAGAACAAAAAAAATAGAAAAAAAGTTGAAAATGCTGAGTGAGGGAAGAGGAAGAGAAGGAAATGGGAGTAAATCTTCCAGCAGAAAAAAATCCAATGCATCTGATGTCAGTGGCAGTATTACTTTTAGCATTTAAAATCTACTTTCTAAAGTTAGACCATATCAGATTTGTTTTCTTTAATGTACAGTAAGCTTTAAAATTATTCAAACTATTAATAGACTAACTTGAATGGCTTATTGCATTCAATTATTAATAATAATTAATAATAGATAATTTTCACAGCTGAAAAATATAAATAATTTATTTTCAAAGCCCAAGCTTATTATGAGAACATTTGCATTTCAAAAATTTTTCAAGAGGAAACGATATATTCCAACATTTAATCTCACCACCAAATATTCTGAATGCAAACAAGTGTTTTATTCCAGGTTTTTCTTTCAGTTGTTTTATCACCCTGACATGAACAGGTAGTCAGTGCAATATATTATGGTCTTTGGTGGCTATGAAGCCACCTATAGCCACCACAGATGTATAGGTTAATGAATTAATGTTTTGACTTAATCAAAATGAAGTATTTTGAAGCTCCTATAAACTCTAGAGTTTATGTACTATTAAAAGAAGTTTTCAACTGCCATAGAAAATTTATTTTCCTTATAATTTTCTTTGAATTTTATTGTATTTCCTTAGATGAAATATTTTAATAGATGTATTATATATATATATGTATATGCATATATAGACAGATGTGCATTAATATAGGTAAAATATAAATATTATATACATTTTTATTTATTTAAAATGTTTTTCATATATATATATGTATGTCTATGTATATATATATATAAATAAGATCACTAAAACCACACTGAGGTTTACATAATTCTTTTCCCTTCCAGAAACCAGGATTCTGCATATTACCTATGAATTTTATAATTTCAATATAACGTTTTCTTTGTTATTTCCTTCTGAATTTGTTTGAAATATTGTATTCCATTTCAACTTATAAATTCCTGAGCTTTCAACCAAAGTGACCCAAGTAAAGAAAATGTTTTCTAAGCATTGCCTAAATAGAAATAAGAGTAATTCTTTTGCAGAAGAGTTGGGATTATTTACAGTCAGTAGTACATAAATTATTATCATTTACTCTTTTTTTAAACAGTAAAGAGGACTATGTAGAATAGTAAATGAAACAGAAATATATTAACATTTTTTAATGCCCCTAAAATATCAGAGGTTTTTCTTTTCTGGTAAATATGAAATTAAGAAGATGCATCCATTAAATCATTAAAAATGGAAAGAACAACTCTTTACTGCATCATTTAACGCTTGTTCCAGAAGTGAATTACAATATATCAAATTAAACATTAACACAGACTACCATGTCTTAATATTTAATGCTAGTTCTATTGACTTTTTTAAATGAAATATGATCTTACTTGAAGTAAAAAAAAAATTGAATTAAAATTTTAAACTTAGATCTCTCTGAATCCATACACAGTATCAGAACTAACTGCCAGTAGTGCTGTTATTAAAACTTATCATTGGGGAAATTCTAAAAATAAGTTCTTTAAATTTGGAGACAGTCAACAAAATGCAATATTTTTTCTCCTCTACAACTTGACTACAACAAAGTCAATGTCATTTTGTGTGCTATAATTGTGTGGGTGTATAATTGTGAATAAAAGACATCTCAAGAGTGCAAAGGTGAAAAATAATCTGTTTAGAAAACATATTTCAGTAAGAGATTAAGTGGAACTGAAAGACCTGGGAGTATGAAAATCCACTAAAAACATTTACTTATATGACAATTTATGTAATTTAAGGTCTTGTTATGCCTGGAGGTTAAAAAAAAAAAAAAAAGAAAAAAAAGAAAAATACTTCTGTGAAGCTCTGGTAATTTCAGTCTATGAAGAGAGGATTATTTTCTCCTCCATCCACTGCAAAATCAGGTAGCCATCTGTGCTGTTTTGACAAAATAAGTTCAAGGTCTTAAAAGTCACAGATTCACAATTCTGATAAGTACCAGTCTTAAAAAAAAAAAAAGTAAAAAACAAAGTAAATATCTGTCAAATACATTATCAGTGAAAGCTATACCTTATTTACACTCGCCTAAGGAGAAGATACAGCCCTTGCCAAGCAGTAGACTTCCACAAATGCGACTTAAGTGATGCAGTACTTTTCTTTCACATAGGGAATGTGAAGCCCTTTAATACCAGAATGTTCTGGTATTAAAAAAAACATCAGTAAGTGATTAGTAAATGCAAACTAGTGTAGTTGCACTAGGTGTACAAACTACTAGAATAAATGCAAATCTAGTCATTGTAGTCAGTGGAATGGACTGTTTTAATTAATTTTAAAGTACATATCTAGACAGGATGTAACAGGGGCCTATAGGCTGTTTCTTCCGTCCCATCTTCCTGTTTCTGTGCCATGTTTTGGATTTAGGATGAGAATAGTGCACTGATATTTTAGTTCTTGTTGGGCTGTACTCACCATGAGTCAAGAACTTTTCAGTTTCTACTGCTTTCTGCCAGCAAGGAGGCTACGGGTGCACAAGAAGCTGGAAAAGAACACAGCTGGGAGAGCTGACCCCAACTGGCCAAAGGAATATTCCATACCATATGACATCATGCTGAACAGGGGATAAGGAAACTTGTCTGGGAGGTGGCAATCGCTGCTGAGAGACTGGAAGGAAATTGGTGGGCAGTTGGTGAGTTGCTTTGTGCATCACTAGTTTTGTATATTCTATCATCATTATTACTAGTTTCCCATCTTTTTTTTTTTTGTTGTGTTAAATTGGCTTTAAGAGTTTTACCTTTTTTCTGACTCTCCCCAATGTCTCACAAGGAGCAAACGTCTGCTTAATATTTGGGTGTCTGACATGTTAAACACACCATGTGATTTCTTGTAACTTCTAACTTGCCAGCACCATGCAGATGTCTCTGCTACTCTAGAACACCTCTACCCAACATCTACCATGTTGTCAGCTGAATCTCTCTGCAACCCACACTGGCAGGATTAGCAAGGTATGGGGAAGGCTAAGTTACCCATACATAATTTGAATTGGAGAAATTTTGTAACTTCATAACATACACCTTGCTTTGTCTGCCCAAAGAACTTCTGCACTTCTGCCACTGCCACAGAAATACACTGGGTATCTTGGGTGATTTCAGTGATGCATCAGTGCACATATATACTGTACAGAGTGTACTGTAGAGTGCTTCATAGCTCTTCAGCCTTAATGGGTATGCAGACACCTATAGGTGTCTCAACAAAAATCTTGCCTATGTCTCTGTTACAGCTGCTAGTCTTTCAGCTGTAGGACACTGTACTGTTTGTTGCAATAGCTTTTGAGATAAGAAATGAATGACAAAATCTGATTAAATTGCCTAATGTTGTGAAAGAAGTGATAAAGACAGTTTTCCCCTTCTGGGAACTCTAGCCATGATGTTGTAAGGCAGCTTAGTACTATTGCTCTTTACCTGATTGGCAATTGCTTTACATTCTTTCAGAAAGCAAAACCAAGAAAAAAAATTAAGAAAAGCTAACTCCATAAATAATTTATGAGTGAAGATACATTTCTATTCATAAACAAAATGGCAGAAAGAAAAAGAAAGTAACAATAGAAAATCAAGCAGAGAATCAAGAAACTTTTCAACATCTTTTTCTTCATATTTTATCCCATATTCAAGGTTCTCACATTAATCCAACCTCAGCTCCACATAATTGGCTGTCAAGTGTGAAGGATAATAACCATTTGCATGCTTTTAAATATGAACAGGACAACTAAATTTTATTCTATTCTGAAATGCTCATGGATATATTTCATAGCTTCATTTGTATTTTCCTATAAGCAAAGATTCTTAATGGATAGCAAATGTGTTTGTGCACTCAATTTACATATTTGATACTATTTTGCTCAAAGTGAAAGCATGAGTTTACACATGGCTTAAACAGAGGTAAACAAATAAGGGAAGGAAACAAAATCAGTTAAGAAATGCATTTCACAAGTGAAATGATTAGCAATTGTAGGGCTACTGTTGAAACATTCCAGAGCTTTAAGGGAGGACAAAGGTAGAGAGTGAGAGGAAAAGGATGCTGGATCTAAAAAGATAGCAAAGTTATAGATGCTTAAAGCAATGTCTAACTATCAGAAAATGAAGATTTTTTTTTTTCTGAAAGTACTTCTGAATCTGAGTATGCTTGATATAAAGAAGAATGAAGTTTGTGTATGCCAGTCAGTAAGACCAGATGCTATGAAGCTAATTTAATCCCTTCTGTCCACTTAGGTAATATTAGGGATTCATACATAAATGATGGAGTGCAAAAAGTAACCAAAAGAAAACAGTAACCAAAAGGAACTGCAAATGGAAGGAGTAAAAAAGCACAACTAATTTTAGAAACAGCAAAAGAGGATTACCAGTGCCAAGAAACAGTGAAGCAGCTGCTGCAAGAACCAAAGAAGCTTTTGTTCTACTTCAGCCAACAGTTTCTGACTCAAAGGGAGTTTTAACAAAGCAACAAGAAAAGAAAGCATCAAGGTGAGGAAATCTCAGTGACTAGAAAGAAGTGCTGAAACACAGATGACCAGACAAGCAAGAATTAGTAGGTTATGACACCACAACCTAGGTAGGGAAACATTTTGATTCTCCTCTGATAGAAATTTCTCACTGAAATTTCTCCTCTAATCACACTGGTTATTGTTTACCAATGTCTTTTAAATATTGTATAAATGAATACCTTTCATGAATAAAATTGACTATTCAAAGAAAGTAATACACATAACTCACATGACTGTGTACTTCAATGAAGCTGAGAACTTCCCACAGTTTCATGTACCTCATCCGATTTCATTTTTTCTGTATAAGTCAATTTAAACAAAAAAAACTTTAAAGGCCTTAAATGCCATGCCTACTTGCAGGGTCTTAAACAGAAAATTAGGAAAATATGTTTAATTACATTAAAAGTGTGTTTANCTTGTAAAAGGTGTTTAAAAAAAAAAAAAAAAAAAAAAAAAAAAACCACCAAAACATCTAATGCTCTAGGTTTTCTATTTTTTTGTTGTTGTGGGTTTTTTTTCCATAGGCAACTAAATTCTGATTTTGCAATGCATCACTTTTAGTCTTCTTTTCAAATGTCTAGGTCACAACAGCTTTAGGTATTACACTGAAGCTCAGCCATGTGAGGCTCCCTTATGAAAAGAATCTTAAAAAATGGTTTTCATAAATTTAAGGGAACAGAGGGGAATAAGACTACAATTAGTATAAATGCCAGGGATTTGGTGGCAGAGGGGTATTAGGGCTGAACATGTCATCTCTCCCTTCAGCAGGCACTGAGCTGTCCCATGCTGGTCACAACTGGCCACATATGGCTCCACAATGAACCCATGACAGGACACAACTGAGTCCATCAGTAGAATTTGTGACATTTCTATGAAGATGTATTTAAGATAAGGCAATAAACACTGAGGGAAAGGAACAAAGTCAAAGCATGCGTGCTCCATTCCAGAGCTACTAATACCCTCAAAGGGATTGCAGTCTATGAAAATCCCGCATTGGAGCAGGTTCTTCCCCTAAGAGACAATGGCCCATGGTCAATGCACATCAAGGCAGCAGAAATGAGTAAGAGGTAAGAAATGGGAAAAGAAAACAGTGAGAAATGAGGAACAGCAGAAATTAACTACTACACTTTGACCTGAACCTCCTGCACTGGCTATCACATCACCAAAGAGACAAAGAGTAATCTGCGGTGGAATAGAGGAAGGGGAAGTATTTGGAACGAATTTAAGCTTTCAAAAGAGGAGAGTAAGGTGTTTTTCATAATTTCTTTACTATTTTTCTTTGTTTTCCAACAGTCAAAACAGTCATTAAAGGTTTTATACTAAGACCATTTTGTCCAGGACAGTAGTTGATGAGTGATTTTCCACATCTTCATTTCAACCATGAAAATTTTCACTCTTGTTCTTCCTATTTCCTGCCTTGTTGTACTCTGAGGATGGAGTGAGTGAGTGGTGGTGAGAGGGCTTCACTGCTACCTAGGATTAAACCATGACCCAAATACACTAACAAAATGTGCACTTGTGCAAACTAAATCAGTAAACCAAGGGAGTGATTAGCTGAAAAGGGTACTGCAGTGCCACGCAGTGACAGAATGAAATTATGCAGAGTTCTGAAGTTCAGAATTTGAAGTGCAGGCCCTTAAAAATATGTAACAATAGGCTAAAGAAACTTAATCTAGAGGAAGTACTAAGAAATTAGTAATTCTGGTTATAGTGGTACTATGTAGCAAATATTATGTTTCAGGAAGGGAACTCAGAAAGAACTTACAGTCAATCTACATCAATTAAGCAGGGGAAGGATCAAGGTTTTAACATTTATTACTGTGTAGCATTCTGATAAAACAAACTATTAAAAGAATTAGCAGATTCCCTCTCAAAAGTAAAGCAGAAATAAACTCTTGAAAATAAAAACAAACACTTGTACTACATGGCTTTTTGCAATACTTTAAAAACTTTTATTAGTTATCTGGTTTTCAAAAAAACTCATGTCAGAAAATAACTTTAAGTTTGAAGATTGTCATTACAAAAAGGCTTAAAGTTATCTCTAACTGAAAAAATTTAGGCTTACAGTTAACAAAAAACTGAAATGTTTTGTGCTATACATTTAATGTTTATTTTCTAAATGTAGGAAGGTTTTTTAATATATCCCATCCCTAGAAGCGTTCATGGCAGAATTTGAGAACCTGGTCTAGTGGAAGTTTCCCTGCTCAGAGCACAGGGGCTGGAACTAGATGATCTTTAAGGTCCCTTCCAACCTAAACCATTATATGATTCTATGACATTTATTTAATTTCCTCACACTCTCTCTTTAGTCTACCATTATCCTACCAGAAACTACACATCCTCTATTATCTGACCATGTGTTTTTCTATTTTCTACTATCAAGCTTATCTTCTTTGATCATATAGGCTTGAGTATGCACATTTAATTCCTTTACATGCTCAATTTTTTACCACATTATTTTAGAGTTTCAAAACACATTTTCTTCATTTTAAGTATGGTGGGCTGTTGCAGGATTTGACAACTTAGAATTTAGTCCACTTTAACATACATTCAGCAATAAACCATTAAAAATTAAATGAACAAACCAAAATAGTAAAAACACCATTATTTAGTCACTATATACTTAAGCAGTAAGGAGAAATAGAAGACACACAGCATATCCAAATCTCCCACACCTACCAACTCACACATTTTATGGGTCTTGGATAAAACACATTTTTTAAAAAATAAGCATAAGCCTGTTCTCTTTCATTAGCTATTACCTCACATTTTTGGTAGGAATGCATGCATGTTTACTATGAGACATGGTTTGTTCTTCTTTTCTCACTAGTTCAAAAGAAACAGCTCAACAATCCACAACACTTCACTTAAACCACTAAAATAGTTTTCACATGGTTTCTCAGTTGTGGGGTAGATTTACTAGAAAGAATTCCTACTTTCTATTTTTTTACAGTCCCATAAGCTAGCAACTTCTTAGTAAAGAGTGTAGTTTATCATACATGGTATAAAAGATACCATGCAAAAAAATGAGTCAATGTCTTTCATAAACCATTATAGCAGTCCTGAAACTACATTAAGAGAGATTCTTTCATATAAATTAATTCAGAATACACATTCCAAAACATCTATCAACTCAGGAAGTCCAAATAAAGATATGCAGTACCTGCTGAAAAGAGTAATATTTTTTTCTGTTCTTGTATAGAATATGCTATCTGAGCATTCACTACACGTAAAGTTGTAAAATTTGCTATTATCAACAATCAAATAAAAAACATTCATCATAGGCTTTTGTTAATTGCAATTTTTGTATTACTTGACTAATTTTATCAGATTCTGCAAAACTTTATGTAACTAATCTCTTCTTATGCTAGATTTCTATAAGAAACTGTAAAAATAATTCCTGAACTAGATCTTGATAGGAATGCCATAATTCGTTTTTTCAACAGATAAATGAAAAAAGCACAAGAACACAAAAAAGGGTTACTGTTCCCTGAAGATCCATTGATACACTCTGGATATTGAAAAATATTATTTACAGGATTACCATACACTACTGACATTTAGTTTTCATTAGCACTTCATTATTAGAATGACCTTGTTTCAAACAGTGACATTTCCAAAATTATGTTTCAGATGCTTTCACTCTTACTCAAAATAAACACTTGTTCATAAAAAACAGTGGGTAAGAATCTTTCTGGTTAATTAAATCTTTAATAATGCAAAGCATTCCAAAATATAGTAAAAATAATAGTTATTAAATGCTACTTTAGTAAACAGAATTTTACTCACTGCTTTACAAATATGACTTATACAACTGTAAAGTCAATCCCTTAATTTAATGATAAAGACATTCTCTCTGTTACTGTTCCACAGTACTTTTAGAATATTAGGACCACTTTAAAAGCTAAGTACTTGCACAGGTTAAAGTAAAGCAGGTATCTTCTGTAATTTTTTTTTGGTAACTGAATTTAGATACACTAGATAATACACTGCCCATAATCTAACAGATTGTAATTTGATATAGTAGGTTGAAAAACAAATTACACTTTTTGGAGTTTTTGGGGTTTTCTTAAGTGGCCCTTCCCATTTCCTACAACTTCAGGCATTATTTTTTATAACAAATATAGCCACAACTAAAATTTATTTCTTTAAATGTACCTTGGTAGTGGGCACTAAATCCGCGATATCGGTGATTGCTGTCTGTTACAAAATGTAGTCTGAGCCAGTTTTTGTTGCTTATAACTGGAGGAGGTATATTCATTCCAGAGAGCCTGAATAAAAACAAATAAATAAAAAATGTTAACAAAAGATTTCTATATTATCAGGAAAAAAAGTATATTTAAACTAGTATTCATTGACATTCCCTCTGTGGGACTTTTATTTATTGGTTAGTAGCATTTTAACAATCGTAAACAGACAAAATTGTACACTATGCCCAACCGAGTGATGGGAGACAAATCAGTGCTAAGCCAGAAACTACACAACCATGCTACTGGTCTGGCACAGCACTGTAAAGATGGAAGTACATGGCACACAGGCTAGAAAGAATTTGTGTCTCACAGGTCAGATAACTGGCTAGACAGAACATTGCTCTGGGCACCAGGAAAAAGTTTGTACCTTGTGACTTTCACATTCAAGATATGGAAGAAGAGAGATTAGGTTATGCAAACCACTATCTAAAATGATAAAAAAAGACATCTACTTTTCAAGACTAAGTAATTTTCTATATTTAGGGTATAAAGATAAAAGAAATATTCTATCACTTGAGTGACTTTGAAAGTTAGTTATTAGATGTAGAAAAAGAGTAGAAAATTCTAGTGGATTGACCCTAGCTAGCAGTCAAGCACCACAGAGCTGCTCACTCTCTCCCTTCCCTACCCCAAACAATAATAAGGGGAGAGAGCAGGAAGAGCAAAAGCAAGAAAGACTCTTCAAAAGACAGTTTAATAAGTGAAGAGTTGAGAAAAAAAGGAAGGGATGCAACAGCAATGATTCACCATATTCCACAAATAGATCAATCAAAATGGTCTCCAATGACTCGCAGTTGTCTCTCAGCCCCTCTAATTTTTTTATTGCTGACCATGAAATTATGTGGTATGAAATATCCTTTTGGTCAATTTTGGCCTGTTGTTTATTTTTTTTTTCCTTTCCCAGTATCCTGCCAATGCCTGGTCTACTCACTACAGGGACAGAGGAGGGGCTTGATACTGTGTAAGCAGGGCTCAGAAGCAGCCAGTACAATGTTGTGCTATCAACCCTGGTTTAGTCACAAATCCAAACTACAGCACCTTATGGGCTTCTGTGAAAAAAAATCAACTATGAGCCATTAGACAGAGCATCCAAATTTCTGGATTTTTTTCTTGTTTTGGCTTTCTGTTTGTTTTTAGCATAAGAATATTGCTCCGATTATACTAGCCTTCATCTTGACTGGCTCATTAGGAAAGTCAGAATTTAAGTTCTTTTTTGTTTGGGGAGTTTTGTGGGGTTTTTCTTTTGTTATATTGTTTTTAAATGAGGTGCCATGTTATAAAGAAGGCGGATAAAGTTTAGATAGAAAATTCTTCCATCAAGCCAGTAATTCAATATATATTTCTCAGCAAAACCAGAAAGATAAGTCACATCTTCAGAATGTCAACATACTTACCTATGTCCTTCCATTTCATTATAAACAGAACTCTTCCTGTAGTTAAAATAAAATACTAGCCAACAAGTATGCCATTTGATGTTCAGACATCAAGGATTCCTATTTTATTTTGAGAAAAACTCTATTCAAAATAAATCGATTCTGATGTGATTTTTAGTGGGATAAAACCCAAAACCTAACTTAAATAAATACTAATAAGTTTGCATAGGTACTCTTCTGTGAGGAAGACTTTTGAAATAATATCAGTTTAGAGGTAGTGTTCTTTTCATCTTTTCCCACCCACCCTACCTCAAAACAAAACATGTTTTAGAATTTTTTTCCAAATTTCTGAAACTGCACTAGCACCTTTGTTCCCTCAGGCACTGATATAAATGACAAAAGGCTTGACTGACACCACAGGCTATTAAAACTCCTTCACATACTTGCAAAAGAATGTTTTTATACTGTGGAAACACATTAGCTCACATAATTCATTTCAATTGAATGACACAAAGAATCAAAGTTTTTTAAGTTTTTTTTTAATGAAATTGACTTCAAATTCTAGACTTAAGAAATCCAGATTATGAAGTTAAACAAAAATCTCATCTGAACAAACAAAAAACTAGTGCTATTAGATTGCAACAGGGTGTGGTGAATTCACATTGCTCTATACCAATTAAAGTCAGAACTGCACTAGAATATGTATAAAGTGTTAGAGGCAGAAGCCTACACCTTTCAATTAGAATACATCAAATATTTCTGAATTTTATTGTGAATTTTAGGATGAAACACACTTTCTGACAGCCATAAAGTGGCTTTAGTTGCTACAAATTTCTTGTTATAGATGTAAGTATACTTTAATTTGGGGCTTGTTTTTTGGAAGGCAGAGGTTAGGGTATCCTTTTTGGTACAGCTATTTCTCTCTATAACATTACCTAATGATGCAAGAGAAGATAGTTTCTTTACTTAAATTCTCACTTTATAAATAATTTTTAGGCAATATACAGGCAACAACCTTTCACTGCTTGCACATTTGAGAATAAACCTATTACTAGAAGAGCTCTTACTAAACAACTGAAATAAAATAAGGCTGTAAAACATATTTCCTAACATGTATTTTGAATCATATATATTCTGCCTATAAGAAGGTTTCTCTTCAATAATCACAAAACCATATGAAAAATAAATTGCAAGTTTATTGTCCAAGACATAAGAAAATATCACCCTAGACATTTAAATATGTTCACAGTAAAAGACTAATTTTGTTTCTAGAATAACTAAAAATCTAGTTTACCTATCAAATCAGGTATTTATTAATATATGTATCCATAGATTTGTGCTGATCTCTAATTAAATTCACAGTTCCTACAATCCTATTTTTACAGTTCATGGGTTCTATGGGCTTCTTCACAGGAAGTAGATTTGCCAACTGACAAAATTTATTCTATTGATATAATTGTCCCTTTTCTCATGTCAGTTTATCTTCTCAGCAAATTATAAAGCTGCTCACCATTACAATAATACATTGGCAGCCCAACCTACTTCTGCTTCAGCTACTATTCCAAGCATAGTTATGCTGAATCATCTGCAATATTTTCCTAAAATTCAAAGTAAAACACCATATCTTCCATAAAGGAAACACAGCTGTCTCATGTTCTTTTATAATTCAAAAGATGTAGCTGCCTCTCAAGCTGCACAGAATCCTGCATAGTAAATTTCAGTCAACAGAGAGTAGGCTTCCCTTCTGCAGCTGTCTTTCATAAACTCTTAGAAATGTTCATGGAGAATCTTGGCTGTGAATCAGAGATTTAAAGTATCTTACCACTATGTGTAGTCAACAGCAGTGACTGTTATCTACTGCAAAATGTATTTGAAAAAAGAAGTGCTTACTGAAACAATGTTAAACAAAGGATTAGTAGAAGTGTAAGACTGAGCATTTAGATATGCCAGTGAAATTCCCATCTATGCACTTAATTTGTGTGTAAACCACAGTTTACAGAAGAAATAAGGGACTAAGATTTTTGAGAATCAAAATTTCATTCTTCTTCCTCTTCATTAAAACAACATGCCTCCATTCCCTTCCTTTATACATTATCTAGGTAGCAATTAAATAAAAAATCACCTATTTTGGCTAATTCTGATCCAGTGAAGTCAATAAACATTTTATTTGCCCTCAAAAGCCTAACATAATTCCCACTTTATGTTGCAAAGTGGAATTCAGGTTTGGTGTGTTTTCTTTTTTTTATAGCATAGTGCACACCCTCTATTTCTTTCAGAAAAGGAACAATTACTTTAACCTTTGAAATGTACACTGACAGATAGCTATAATCTTGACAAGTAATTTAAACATTCCTGCCTTGTTTATGTACCAGACTAGTTTTAATTTCTAAAAGTCATCTAAAACTACAGTTTGTACAAACATATTGTCCCTGATTGTCATAATTGTCAATATACTGATTATTATGATGTAATGCAGGCCTTAATTCAGGCATTCAATATGTCCAAAAATATTCCAAACAGAAAAAAAGTTTTCCTTTATTTAAAAGGAAATATACAGCAAAGTTTTCCCAAAACTTCTTAGTAAGGCCTATAGTTGCTACATTTCCTCATATGCCAGATTCATGAAAATTGAAGTAATTAAAAAAAAAAATCGAGGTTGATACCACACCTATAAAAAGTGATGAAACTCATTCTATTTCTACCAAAGCCTTAGGCTAACAAAGACTTACATCTAAGCATGACTAAGTGCATACATAGATCTCATTACTCATGTATATGCACTACAAAATCCTAAGTGTTTGTTTTGATGCAAACTGCAGCTGTGCGGATTCTTTCTTATTGGTATTATTTTCATGTCGGAATAAAACTTCTGTCTAAAAAGCTTTGATTACAAAAGGGCAGGTTATCACACATTTTGATAAGGCATGTTCATATATGTGCTACTGGAGCTTAATACTTATACAGCATAGTACATTAAAAAGGGAGTAGCCACCTTGAAAGGAGAGGAATGTCATACCCAACAGAACCTGATCAATGACCTAATTGGTTTGGTTAAATTATGCTTAGATTAGGCAGTACTTGTATTAAACACAAATTTGAAGTAGCAACTACTTACAGCTCATTGTATCTCCTATATTTGTATACAACATATACTCATTAGCAAATATTTCTGGGATCCTTTCCTTTGTTCTTCATGACTGCCTTGATCCTATAAAGCAACACCATGTAGTAAAGTTCATAATAAACATCTTTTGCAAAGGATCCACCCCACAATTAAGATTTAAGGGCACAAGATTAAAACTCAGGTCTCTCATTTAATAAATCCTGATCTGTTTAGAAATAACCACTTTTACACTAGAGAAGCAAAGCTGATGCCAACACAATATTTAATATATTAGTTGATTTGAAAGATCCTGATCATTAACTGATGATTAAGTTAACACATCCCTCCTGTTCCATCAACTCCATTTGTATGATGTTTACACTGAAGTTCAGACACTAACCTAACTTAATTCTTTGGTCAAGCACTAAAAGAGTAAATATTTTATAGGGCTAGGCGTATCAATATTTTTTGTTTCCAGTTTCACTGATGAGTTTAATGGGTCTTAATGGCCTTCATTATAGATGCATGTGTCTGTTGCATGACAGCTTTGGTTACTGGCCTTTTTTTTTTCCTGGAAATGTTCTGTCCAAATTGTATTAAATCATTTCAGAGCAAGGACACTGCTCTGACCTATATTGTCAAAAAGAAAAAAGAGCTCCACCAACTTCTTATGTTTCTTACAAAATCTATTGCTGTCTAAAATGATAACTCAGGATTTAAATTTTTTGAAGATATCACATAAATATTGAATGCTAATAGGCATGTTCAGTTATCTTTGGATAACAACAAAGGTCAACAAAATGGATAATTGCCTGTAAATTTTGCTTCTGTGAAGTATTTCCTACATAAAGTAAGTATTTTAAGAGCTGTGGTTTCCCTAGAATTTTAATTGTAGCTTACATTTATGCAGTACTAATATTTATAATACTGGTATATCTGTATTTCAGAAAAAGACTAAATGAGACATCTCTGTGACAGAAGCTATAGAACTTTAATGTAAGCTGAGTTTTTCATTTAATTGTATGTGTGAAACTCAAATCACTGGTGAGTTGCATCAGGGCTGCTCTTGTGTGTGTGATTACTACACTCAAGTCATTAATTCCCTGCATGATTAAGGAATTGTCCATCTTGTGAGATAGACTGGCTTCAGAAAAGAGACTAATTTGTAAGGTAATTAAAATATCAAAATAAGCAGTTTCCCAGATGAGACTATAAATGATGAAAACAAAAATAACACAGGAAGAGAAAGATTAACTTGGAAATAAAACGAGCATACAAATAAAGAAAACAAAAGAAGAGGATTGAGTTATTCTGCATTGCCATAGTCCAATGTCCAGTCATAAGGAATGACAGAATACATCATTCCAATGAAAAATTAAATGGTCATAATTCAGTCTTTAAAGAGGAAAGAAGAAAAAGCCTCTTCCTAAAGCAAGCTCCTTCTCAATGGTAAATATTCATTAGAAAAGTAAGGGGAAAATGCCCAAAAGAAGAAAGTCTAAAATCTAACACTACTAGAATTTTGAGAGTAATATATAACCCAAGTTTTAAGTGGTTACAAACTTAGTAAAAGACCTGATTCTAATGGTCAGTCTCTGTAATATCTATAGCAGGACTGAGCATTTTATGTATCTGAGAATGACACTCAGAATGATTTTATATTAATTGTTGTTTCCATATCTAAGAACTGCAGCCAAATTAATAAAAAAAGCAGGTTTTTACTTTTAGAACAGTAAATTACCACTCCTCAAATTTAGACTCATGAGCTATTTAGAATTAAACTAAGGGTTTAGGTTGAAACTTCACTGCAATCACTTATTTCTGATTAATAAAACAACAACAAAAAAGAAAACTTAAATAAGTGAGTGTTTGGGAAGAGGAGGAAAAAAAGTTCTACATTATTTAACCTTGAAAAAAGAATACTTATTCTGTAAAGTACTTTAATAATCTATTGATTAATTTTAGAGTTATTCATCTAGATGGATAAAAATAATTCACCCTTTGACTCTTTTTGTCAAGTACATTATGATGTCTGAAAGACTGCAAAAAATGGTTTTTGTTTTAAAAACGTCCGTGTTCAAATATATGAAAGATTTGTCTTGCCTTTGCAATGCTGGAAAAAGTTCAATTTTAGGGTAGAGTTACTGTCATATAAAGCAACTCTATGAAAAGCCTGTGTATGAGCATTAAGGACTGAATAAAGGTCCAAGTGATGATTAATCTAAGTTGATAGTACTGTGGATATGAAATGCTGAAAAGAGCCAAGATGAAGAAATACTTTGTAAATTCAGAAGTTGATTGCACCCTATAAAGCCAGATGTTCCTATGTCAAAGTTTTCCAGTTAATCTCTTGACTTGACAGAACAACAAATTATGAGGAAAGGATCCTTCTAAACACACAACTGTTAGCTCATGATACATGCAATCTTATCTTTGTGACATAAGTAAATAACACCAATGGACAGTGGTGCGTCCTGATTGCCTGCAGGCCTAGTACAAGCTGCTGATTTTCATAGAGATGTCAAGGTCTTAGAAGGAGTCATTTTTCATAAATCTGATGCAAATACCTTACATACAAAGTGACCTTGCACTTACAACTCAATTTCCCTGAGTAGATCATAGAAACGATTGAAACAATATAAATACATATTAACCTGGGCTGCACATGGTGGTTAATACGCGGGTCTTTCTACCTCACAAGCTGTGAGGAGTTGCTCAAGCAGCTCCTTGGTGTAATTGGCGAGACCAAGCTCAGGGCAGCCAACAAAGAGCAGAGCAAGACGAATCTGGATGCATCATTGAGAAGATACAAGCCCACATGGTGCAGGCTGTGCAGCTTGGGCTCCCACAAAGGCACTGATCCTGCTGGCCCAGTAGCTATGATATGGTGGACACCAAGAACTGTCCTAGGATTTTTTTTTTTTTTTCCCCTGCACATGCTAAATCAAACTGTCTCTTTCAAGAATCCCAAATCTGAGGGCCTTGGCTGGAGAGTGGAGGACTCTGGACAGGTATAAAGATGAATGCTATTATCTGAGTGCTTTCCATGGAATCCTGCACATTTCTTCCCCCTACTTTCACAGCTAATCTAAATAAAACTAAATTGAATACAACTTGTATGTGACCAATACTCTTTTGGGTAACAGTCAAGCTGAATAAGTGAGACCATTACCTATGAGAAGCTTATATAATTTACCTCTCTTAAAATGTTGCCATATTAAATTTCTGAAAAGGTTGTTTTCTTTTCAATTCTATATTAAATTATATAAATTGTTATATTTACAAGTATTGCCTGAATAGGGGAAGGAAGCTTGTTCTTAAGTCTTTCTGGTGTCAATAAATGAGCCAACCTAAAGCCTCAAAAATATTACACTTACGCTACCATTTGATGTTATGCAATAGTATTTGTTTCACTCAAACAGAAAAGAATAGCCCCATGTTGTCAAAATTATCATTAGTCCAATTAATGTTTTAACAGACTAACAGTCTGAATATTGAAAAGTCTCACTAATACTACCAGTAACTTCTTTATTTAAAGAAATCTTCCTAATAACTATTTATTTTCTCAGATGTTATGTTCAAATTTTCAGTGTCCCCGTTTCTGCATCTGAGATCAGCACTTTATTCTTTCCCAAATAGAAGGGAAAAATTTTTATTGTGAGTCATTCTGCCCCTCTAGTGTGTTTTGATGAGGCCCAGTCTGGAATACTGCATCCAGCTCTGGAGTGCCCAGCACAAGAAGGACATAAATCTGCTAGAGGGAGTCCATGAAAACTATTAGAAGCATAAAGAATGGCTGAGAGAATTGGTATTTCTCAGCCTGGAGAAGGAAAAACTCCAGGTGACTTAACTGTAGCCTTTCAGTAACTGGGAGGAGCCTACAGGGAAGCTTGAAAGGAATTTTGACAATGCCATGTAGTGATAGGACAAGGAAAGTGGCATTAAATTAAAAGAGAGTGGGTTAAAATAAGATATTAGGAAGAAATTTTTTACTGTAAGGATGGTGAGGGCACCATGTTACTAGAGGCTGTGGATGCCCCATCCCTGGGAGTGCTCATGGCCAAGAGGGATGAGGATGCAAGTAACCTGGTTTAGTGGACAGGGTCCCTGCCCACAGCAGAGAGGTTAGAACTAGATCACCTTTAGGGTCCTTCCAACCCACACCACTCTATGATTGTATGACCAGTATCCTGAGATCATCATGATACAACTCTCCTTCCTCAGTGTGGAGTTGTCCTTGGGCTATCTGATGCTTCCTAAAGAGAATCTTTGTTTTTCCCATTGGTTCCCAGCCTTTTCAAGACTCAACTGTCATAAGAGGCCCAACATGTGTTGCACAGCAACTGCTTAGGGTTGTTGAACCTTTGGTACACAAGATAGTCATGTAGTCACTTGACCAGTAGACAGACAAAAGATAAAAACAGCTCAGGTCAAGACACTTCAGAAGAGTCCTAAGAGAATCCAGCTGTCAAATCATTACATGGGCATACAAGGCCTGTGGCCACCTCCTTGTAATAAAGCAAAAGTCCTATTTACTGACTTATAAGTTGTTATCGGTATGGCCAGATGCCTAAAGAAACTTGGAGGCACTAGAAATAGGAAGTAGGGTCTTATCTATGAAGCTAATTCTCATTTAACTTCTTCCCATAATCCTTAGTATTTAATGTAACTAAAGTAGTTTAAATGAAAAACTCATATAGGTATGCAGTGTTCAAACTGGTAAAAGACTCTAATTGTATTTTCTGAAGTGCCTGAAGGGAAATTAGCATGCAGCTCTGGATGGAGATAAAGTTTAAAATATAAGTCAAATTACTCCCACTCTGCAGCAAAATTAAGAACTCGATGGGTCTTATAAGAAAAAAATTCTTCTAGACTCTGAGTTTTCCTGAGTATCAGCCACTATAGTTGCTCATATTTAGATATTATATCAAAATGCAAATACATCTTAAAAGAGTTGTTCCTTAACATTAGAATAAAAAATTTGAAATGCTGTCATTTTAAGTCTGAGTCAGTTATGTTATTTCATCTTTTAAGGGTTATAATAAGACATCCTGAAATGCCTTTAAAGAACAACTCATCAATACAAAGTAAGAGGATAAACATTAAATATTTCAATTCAAACTACAGGTGATCTTTTCCTGAGACTTCACTTCTTCCTGTTTCTTCCCTTTGAAAATGTATCAAGGTAGATACAGAAATCTGCCAGGAAAGATTTTTACTCATTTTACTGCATAATTTAAATACAATTGCAGTCAAAGAATCATGCAGATTACTCACAGAATCATCCACCTTAGCTTCCACCTTCTATGTAAGATGGATTAATATTTTGCTCAGTTATATATTGTGCAAGAACATTTTTCTATATATCCAATATTGTGTCTCCTAATTCAACTAGATTTATCACATTAGACATTTAAACTTTTTAATTGATTACATTTATCTGTAGTGACTTTTCCTCCTTCTTCAATAAGGGGGAAGACAAGAAGATAAGAGATTTCTTAGTCAATAATTTCATATAGCCTTCATTTCAAAGTGTTTGAGAAATACCAAGAAACTGTACCATTCTTTATATAATGATGACAATAATAATAATTTTTAAATTTCCAACACATAGACAATATTCTGTTCTCCACCACAAAATCTAAGAAAAAGTCAGAAACTGTCTGGGCTGCAAGGGCACCCTCTTGGCCTTGACTAGGTCTGTCTGGGGATTCTGTTAAGCCTCTGCCTTGGACCCAGGAACCCCATTCCAGCTCAGCCTAAGACTGCTCCAGTTCTGTCCTTGGTCATCTCTGTTTGACTGGGCTCTTGGAGGGATCCTGGACCTGGATTATCCCTTACCACATTGGAGGCTGTTAATTGACTCTAAGTCCCTGCATACAGCATTTGGAGGACTGCATATCATAGGTGACTGAACAGGACATGTGGTCTGTGTAGAGTCCCCTTTGGCTCCCAATTGTCCCTGTCTTGCTCCTGTTGCTCCTAGATAGAAATAGATTTCAAATCTCCCAATAAACTGGTCCTATCATTAGAACTGCTTTCTATGACAATTGATGTCCTTTAAACAACACTAAGAATTCACTGTTATTCTGTGTACTTGATCATACTACTCTTTACTGTATGTGTAATATTCATATTTAAATGTTCTCTGATTGTATTTAGGGAAACATTTCTCACTTTTTTGTATGGAGAACTTTTAAAATGTTGTGATAAAATTAAATGTAGATATCATACACGTCCATCACTTTTACTTTAT
Source organism: Phainopepla nitens (assembly GCA_013400175.1). NCBI lineage: Eukaryota > Metazoa > Chordata > Aves > Passeriformes > Bombycillidae > Phainopepla > Phainopepla nitens. The sequence continues at coordinate 46,404 of VXBQ01007599.1, read as the reverse complement.
AGATATATAAGCAACAAAATGCCTTTAAAACTAAGGACCAAAGCTTTGAAATTATCTAAGTAATAAGGGACATGATAGGTCACATTTAGCCCTATTAGACAAGAATTAAAAAGGGAGAAAGGGATTGGGCAAATAGTATCAGCATACATGCAGAACACCTCATTTTGAGAGAAATTACTTTTACACTTTACAAGATTTTAGACTCTAATTCCTAGTTTGATAGTTTATAATAGAAAAAACCCAAAAAACTCCGAAGTGAACCATTAAGAATACATGATATGTTTCGATTTATATGAATAGGTGAGATTAGTAATCTAAATTGGTTCGCTTTGGGAATCTTGTCAAAGAAGGCTCTTGTAAGAGAAACTGTGAAACTTAGAGGAATTTATTAGGTTTGAGTGGCAAGGTTTTGGTAGGAGCGGTTTCTGTGAGAAGTGCTAGAAGCTGTCCCTATGCCCACCAGAACACATGCCAATTGGCTGAAAGATGGATCCACTGAGGGGCAAACATGAGCCAACCAGCAACAGTGGTAACACCTCTAGAATAACATTTAAAGAGGGGAAAACTGCTCCACAACCACAGCTGGAAGAAAGGAGTGAGAACATGTGAGCAAAACAGCTCTGCAGACACCAAGGCACTGAAGAAAGAGAGAGAGAGAGAGAGAGAGAGAGTGTGCCCTGGGTACTGGAGAAGTTTCTCCTGCAGTTTGTGTGAAGACAATGGCAAGCTGTCCTGAGAAAAGTACTGTAAAAACGACTGAAGATCTTTCTCCAACCTGACAAAGACATGAAAATATCAGCAGCTGAATTCAATGATAAACACATACAAAGTGTATTTTCCTCCTATTTTTGCAACAATGGTGAGTATCAGAGCAGATTAAAAAAAAAAAAAAGTTGGGTATTTTGATCACTTAGGATTTTTAAGAGAAGACTGGTTATTTTATTTTTTTTTAAAATTGGCATAGAAAAGCAAATGAAATGCACAAGCCTCTCATTTACAGGAGGAGGCACTAGATTATCCACTAGCTCTTTCCGGCACTAAACCCTGTAACTGCAAAACACATTGACTCCTAAAAATTGGATAAGTTGCTTCTCTCATTCAAAAACAATGCCTTTCTTACTGACCCTCGAGACTAGTAACTGAAATTCTCTCTCCTGTTCTTTATTAAGAACCAATGGCCCTTTCTATTCTGTGTATATTTGTTAGATTACTGGCATATCTAGACAGTCAAGAGCAACACCTCTGAGATATTCAAGTCAGCACCAAGCACCTCATTAAATCTGAATTCTGGACATGACACTTCTGCTTTACAGTTTGAAGCACTGGAGGGCACACAACGTGGATATCAGATACAGAATGAATGAGCACCACAGTTCTTCCCCTTTATGCCACGTAACTAACTTGTTGGAGTTAAACACTCTTGCATATCAAAATGAAAAAAATATTCAGAGAAATTCATGCACTCAAAAGCATGAATATTTGCATTGAGCCAGGATTCTTATTGTTAGAGCTGTACTGCTTCCAATTCTAGACCTAGGCTGGTATGACACAGAACTGAATCCTGTAGATAAACATGAACTGATCTGTGTAAAGAAAGCCTGGGACAAACTCTGCTGAATCACAGGAGATCATGTTAAAAAGGATTTACCAAACTTTAGTATTGATATACTATTAATTATTGAGTTTACATATGCTAAGATATCCAGAAAAAACAAAGACATAGTTTTTCAGTGTTTTATTATCTTTTAGAAAAAAAGAAGTATACAAAGAATTTTAAAAAGCAACATTTGTGTCAAATCTTATGGAAAATGAGACCAGGAATTTTTGTTTCTTAAGTTGAACCATAAGCAAGTATAAGTGTAAAAATTATTTATGTCAATTCTCAACACAGAAGTGTGTGCAAAATCACAATTTATATTTTTTTAATTTTCAAAAACTAAATGCTGCTCTCAGAGATGAGAATATGCTTTGGGATACTGCATGTGTCTGACTCCTAGCCACCTGCTGTTTCCAGTAAATCAGCCAGTGAACAAGCCATGACACAGCGTTTTCATCTCTCCATGATTTGACACCATGTATCCAAATGAACATTTGTAATTTAACTTTCCAAAAAGCCATCACACTCTCCATTAGCAGAGGCTGTACTAAAGATTTTAAAAACCTGATACAACAGGAAATCATGAAAAAGATGTAAGATTCTCCATAATACTATAAAATCCCATAGTCTACTTTTTAATTGGGGATAATTAATATTATTTAAAATCAAAAGGTAGTTAAAAATTGGAAATACTTCAAAGTAATTTTGCTATATCAATCTGTGTTACTTGAAAAACTCCTTGGATTCAAAAGTCTTCAATTTACAGCTGAAAGAGACATTAAAAATGTTTTAAATAAATATATGTTCCTTAGAGAATAAAAGTAATATTTTCATCGTCCTGTAAGCAAATATAACTTGTTCTTAGTCCTCACATCTTTGCCTCTCTCTCTGCCACAAAAAAATGAACCAAGTAGACCTGCTTCATAATGTTGGCTTTTACATGGAACACAAAATATTTATTATAATATTTATTTTTAAATAAATTAATGGAATTGCTTTATATATGGCCTAAAACATATGAAAGCTTTGCTAGAGAACAAAGTTTATAAAATTTACCAAATTTAAAACCAAATATTGTTTGGTTTTAAAATTAATTATCTAACTTATCTAGGAAATTCTGGTACCTTACCTGAACAGCCAGCTCATTATGCAGATTTTCCAGACTGGAGCAGATTTTAAGTAAGCATCCCTTACAATAACGATTTTTATTTACTTTACCACATGAATAAAGTACTACTGCAAAAATTGAAGTTGCCAAAAGAAACCTTTGTTCGTGACATTTGACTGGAAAGTGATATATTTCAAATTATGCAGTAAAAAAATGATCAGTTTCAAAATATTTTGTATCAGAGTCTATGATCTATTAAATTCTTATATGATGCCTTTACTGATATTAGTGATAATGAGGTAATGTTATCTGAGCACCCTGAGCAACTTTCCTGACAATAAATGAGTTGAAAAGTTTGCAAACACTCAGATCTAACAACCAATAAAAGAGAGTAGGTCTCTAATACACATGCTGTAAATTAAGACTGACCTTTAAAGTATTGATTTATAAGCATGTAATTATTAGAACGTTAACCAGATATAGGCAGGTGAAAGCAAGCTTAGGCTCCACAACTGTGCCAGTATTCTTTAGTTCCAACCCATAATACCCATCCTAGCATGACACCCCAAACAAATGTTGGGCCTACTGAGTTACAACACCACCTGATGATTTAGTATTGCTTCAAATGCTTTTTAAAATTTATTTTATCAAGATATACTAGAAAATAACCTCATTAGGAAACATGAAGACTTGTGTTAACTGCTAATGCAGTTTTAAAGGCTGTATAAATATCAAATATCATTTACATTTGTAAACAAACATCAATGCATGATTTTTTTTTCAGCTAAATAAGAATTCAATCCTTTTTAGAATCTTAATTAACCCTATCTGCAATTTATGGAAGTTGTGTGCCTGTAAAAATACAGGGCATATACTATAAAAACAATTTATTTTTGCATACATAAAAGTATGTGTACACAAGGACACACTGTTCAATAATTTTTCTTATGAATACTTATTTGTCTTGTGTTTTCTTGATGTATTTAATCAGTATTAGTCCTATGACTGGGTATTTATTCCTATTTTGATATTTAGTCCTATGCCTTCTTTATTTAGTCTACAGCATTTTCTACTTCTCTGAAGTAAATTTCCCTTGTTCAAGTTCACTTTGATTTATCAGCATTATTTTGAAGTATATTGCTGTCCTTTAAAAAGTCTGTAACCCTCCAAATTGCCATTATTTATGTACAATTCTTCTTCCACTGAGATTGCAAAAATATTTAACATCACCGGACTTAGATCTAATCCATTTAAGATGCAACATGACATGACTTACTGAGACTCACCAGTAACTATTCTTTGTGCTCCTTTTCCCAATTAAGTACACCACATATTCAAAGACAACACTGAGTCTTTTTTCTGCTAGTTTGTAATAAAAATATTGGTTAGTAGAAAGAATTAAAGTTTTTCATTCAGTAATTTTTCTTCACTCCATTATTTTTACATGGTTCAGAGCCAACTGTCTCTATTACAACTTCCCAGGTGTCCCTTTCCTTTGCGCCCTGTTATTTTCTTTTTTTTTCACTGAGGAACCAACTTTTCTTGTTTCTTCTTTCCTTGTAATGTAGTTACAGGCTCTCTCCATCATTGTATTTTATAATTTAGTAATTGTAATTCAGCAACTGTGATAGCCCTTCTTATATTCTCAAAGCTTCTTAGTATTTAATGCTTTTATTCATTAGACATGTGGTTCTTTTCTTACCTTTTGCAAAATTTCTTTCTGCTCTGTATATCTTTATGACTGCACCAGGAGCTTTAAAGGTCTTTCACTATGATTTACATCTTTCTTTTGAAATAGGATAGCCTGTTATTATGTACTTGATATATTCACTTCCACTTACTGCCAGATCTCCTGTGGATTATAGGAACCCCTTCTTTTTGGAAGTTGTTTTGGTAAGTTTTTTAATGCTTGATGTCCTTCTCCTTAACATTGTTGTCTATTGACCCATAAACAGTAATAAAATTCCTTTCAAACTTCCTTAATCCTTCATATTATTAGACAAATACTTTTTTTTTGCATAAAAATTAAACATCTTAGTATTCCTATATAATACCATTCTGCTCTTTCAGCCAATTTCCAGATGAATTAAATCCTCCTTCTCATCAAAAATATTTTTACATCTATTTTTAAGTTTTTCAGAATACAAAGAATGCCTTGCTCTTCTACTTCAACATTCAATGTTGGTAGCACTAGTCTTTTTTTCCGTCTTTTTTTTTTAATTCAGATATTTGTTAAAATATAATAGCAAAGGATATATTATATAATTTTTATTTTTGCATCACTCAATGCAAACAGATATTTATACCTCTTATTTTATACTTCCTTTTTGTCTATTTGATTTAGTACCAAAAAAATACCAATTATTTAACTGGCTGAATACTGTTCTCCTCAATGACATCTTATCCTGAACTCTTGACTTCACTCAGTTTTAGTTGTAAACTTCAGTTCACACTGTAAGTCCCTAGATTTTTTTTTTCATTGGAAAACACACATATATATATCATATATATATATATTTTCTCTTTAATGACCCAGTTGGTTGTATCAAACAGTTTTCAATCTGAGCACCACAACAGATACTCCTGCCATGAATTTTGAACCACTTAAGTTTAAATCTATGTCCCACCTTTCCAAGTGAACCCAAAGGAAAATCAGAGACCCAGTAATACAGGATATGTTGCAAAGTAATCTTGACTCCACTGTGTAAACTGAATTAGGTTATTGAAACCACTAGGTTCATTTTTTTTTGCCCTTTTACTGCATCAATAGCAAGCTTTGCACAAACTAAGAGGAAAAGTCATATTAAGTGGATCAAACTTTTATTTAAATCAAGTTGCATCACTTTTAAACAGCAACACATACTTGAAATTACAAGTTTAACAATTTAAACTTCATTTCTATGGAACCTTTATAGAACAGAATAACAAAATGTGCTGCTCTTCTTCACAGTTTTGGGGAACCTGTGCTCAAAATCAACAAAACTAGGCAGAATGACAACATTTCTGTAACACTCCAATTTATATATGCTTGATGCACAGAGTACAGTAATAAAAATAATTCCCAGCACATCTAGCAAATCTGTAGCTTCGTAGTTCGTGAAAATTTCAGTATAAACTTAACTTTCAGCTACTTAATTTAAATCCATTATCAGCTGGTGGAAGGTCTTGGTAGTAGATTCATTGTAATTCAAAGCTAAATGAAAAAATAATGCTCTAAGGACTGTTAGCCTTTGCTTCTGTCATAATCATCTCTCATTTCTCTCCCATAGGAGCTGAACTGTGCTTTAAATTGCATTCAACACTGCAGCATTTCCTTAATTCTACCTTGTTACAGAACTCTCCTTTTATAATTAACTCTCTGGAAAACACGTATCTCAAAAATAACCAAAACACAAACAAGCGAAAATGCATGCATTTTGGGATTGAATCTATAAGTTTTACAGGATTGGAAAGTTTATTTAAAAAGTTGGAAGCTTCAGCCCAGAATTGTTTGGATTCTTTTTCTTGAAAGGCATAGTGTCAGTTACTGAACAGAAAATAAGTCTTATTCAAACAGTCCTTCACCTTATCTTTAACTTCCCTTAGGACATTCAGGACAGCACATTCTTGCTCAGAAAATAGAGATGATGGTTAAAGTTTGTCCTCTGACTTACAGGACAAACTTATAAAAAATAATGGGGAAAAGAATTTCTGCAGCAGTGCAATATATCCACATGAAAGATGTCAAAACCTGTGCTATATGCTTCAGGAAGAAAGTGTATGTACTACGCAGTAGGTAATTTTTCTGCAGATTCAAAGACACTGTTCTGGATACCAAAAAGGCTGATGGAGAGATGTGAAGCTGCAAACAACTTATTAACTCTTACAGAAATGTACAAAAAGTCCACTTAGCAAAGAAATAAGAATGGAGTTCACTTAACCAAGACAGATCTTCATTAATAAGCTTTTTAGTAAAGGATAGAAAAGTAGCTGGCTATGGAAAACCTTCACAAAACAACCAAAAAAAGCTGCCACTGAAAGTATGGTTTACATCTTATTATTCATTATGATTAAACATTAGATAATGTCAGATGAAATCACTTAATCTGAGAATGATCAAAGTTGGGAGACCTTTAAGATCATCAAGTCCAACCATCAACCTGGCACTACCACTCTAATCCCTAAACCACTAAATAATATCACCCTGTGCCAGATCAGACATCTCTTGAACACCAGCTGGGATGGTGACTCCACCACCTCCCTGGACAACCTATTCCAATGCATGAGCACCCTAAGAGTAAAATTTTGCATGACTACTGCAGAAGAAATAAGCGAATGTATATGACTGGTTTATTTTCATTTTTTACTGACTGTTAGGTCATGGCCAGAAAGTTGTGGATTGTCACTAGTCACCTGCATATTGGGATTGGGCTTTTATAATTGGCCATTATAAAAAATTGTTCTGACACCAGTTTGAAATTGTGTTGATCCTTAACATAATGAAACTGTATTAGGAGATTCAAAGGATGCTTAATTCTTTGTTTTAGCTACTGGCTCATTTTACAAGTGAATTTGCACCCTAAATATTCTAATGTGATATTCACAGGCAAAACAGATGGACAATCACAAAAAGAAGCATCAGCTTGTGAAGTTATGATTTGCCTGTAGGGCCTATGTAAGTAATGTTTTATCTTGTCTGAATTTATTAATGAATGCAAAGGATTTCATTCATATATTCAAAATATACTACTTTTAGCTGTTGTAGCTTGAGACATAAAGATAGAATTATGAATGCATGTAGTTTACTCAATGTACAAAACATACCAAGTTTTTAAATTCTGAATCAAGAAATGATTTGGGATTATCTCTTTAGGGTTCACTGCTCTCCCACAACATGCCACTTACTTTACTGAATACAGTAAACATGGCAAGGACTCAGATCATATGAGAAGAAAATGTGAAGTTTTAACTACTCTGGAATGACAAATGAAACTATATGTTTTGCAGTTTAGTTGTTCTTTGGGGTTTGAGTGGGTTGTGATGTTTTTTCCCAGCCTTGTTTTGAGATTCATGCTATCCTAATACACTTTCCCCCACCATACAGCTCACGCAGCTCAGTCACTGATGTTTCAATCAAGACAAGAGCAATGTGTCCCTCACTAATCCAAGAATTGCCATCCTGAGACTACAGTGAATGACCACATGAAAACAAGTGCCATATTCTGCTGGAGTGAGCACACTGAAAGTGCTCCCTGTTAAACCATCAAGCCATCTTCCTACCTCTATTTTATTCCCCAAATCTGCTGTAAGAGAATTCTGTTTTCCTTTGCTACTTTTGTTTCTTTATTTTTTACACTTTTTAAGTATTCATTAGCAAAATCCCCCAGGTCTAGACTATTATTTACCGTATTTCTACAAAGCAGAGGTACCAATAAGCCACACTGGAAGCATTCTGGGCTGTTTCATCAAAGGAGAATTAAAGTGACCCATGGAAGGACAAAAGCAGTAGCAAGTAAATCTTTGTCTAAGAGGGATGTGGGAAAACTAGAGTACTGCTCTTGCATACAAAGATTCAAGAGAACTGTTTTTCAATTTGTTTCTGAATGTTGATAAGAGTTGGTGAAGAAATATAATCCTATCTCTGTTGAGAAGAATATACGTAAAAAGCCCATCCAATGTATAACTGCTCATTTGATAACTGCTGGTGAGTATCTGTTCGACTCCAGATGAGAATAACTTCATGCATATTAAAAAGTACTATCAGAATAATGAAAACATGCAACTTCAGAAAAGCATTACAGATGTTTCCTTTTGCAGTTCTCCTGAACATAAGAAAGGTAAGAAATTAGGAGCAGTTTCAGAAAAGCTTCCTCAAAAGAAGAGCTTTTTACCACCTTTTGCAACAGCAACAACCAAATGCTGTCTTCCTGACACTGTGTACATTAATCAAAATAAAATATTTCATATCTTCACAAGAAAGCATTAAATTAAGGATACAGTATACAAAATATAAAGGAAATCAAATAACTCTGTGAAGTTTCTGCACCTACTGTAAAAGGGGGAAAAAAAGTAGATCTTTGCATGGGTAGTGTTATTCAACACACAAGTATCTGAGAAGACAACAGATCAGGCTTTATTTTGATAATAAAAGAAAATAAACAATGACAATAAAGTTGTTCTGTTCCTTGAAGAAACAATATTTTCCTCCCTATGTGCCTCGCTGTTCTCTTTAACTCTTGTGTTTCCTGCTCACTAACACAGGAAGAAAAAAAGCTTGGTTTTTACTCATATCTCTTCCTGGTACAGTTGTGACTGGGTAAATGCCAACACAAGGTAGGGGATGAGCCAGAAACAGAAGTGGGAATATGTTCTTTTTTTTTTTTTTTTTTCAAAAGCAGCATCACAGTGGCCATGTAAATTGTTCATTTGTACCACAATAAGCCAAGGGGATTCCGTGCCCGCGTCTGACTCCCTGACTGATGCAAATACACTCTGGAATTTAACAGATAGTTTTCTCACTGAGGCTTGACTGCATTATATAGTTAAAAATCACATGTGGCAGATAAGCTTTAGCATTTAGTATTCTGGAGAAAGACAGGACAAATCATGTCTCTGGTCATGTACATATCCCTGTAAGATGAATGGGACAATTTGAGCCTGAGGAAGGAAGATCAGCTCATGAGCTAGGATTGGCCATATCAGCCAACCTGCTCAGGAGAAAGGTCATACCACTGCCTATCCAAAAGGAAGAAAGAGAACACAGGAGATATTTGGACCTCAAAGAAATAATTGGTAATAATAAATTCTCGTGTGTTGATTCTGACTGAAAACAATGATTTCTAAATTAGTCAAAAATGGAAAAGTTTTTCGTCCCATGAAGACAGTCAGGAAATTAAGAAGATTGTCTACATAGGTTGTTTAGACTCCTTATTTGGATAAAAGCCTGAGCAACCTTGCCTCATCCAAGAGCTGAGTGTGCCTTCAGCAGCAGATTGGACAAGTCAGCTCTAGAGTTCCCTTCCATGCTAAACTATCCTGCTTAAAAGGTTTTGTCATTCTGTCTTGTGCTTCCTTACAATCTGGTTATGTGGACAGATATATAACATATTGAATTCCACGACTAAACTCTGGATTTACACCTTTTGTTGATTTGTATTTCCATGGATATGACAATTTCTTGAAATCACATTCTCCTTTTTACTAAGCACGGAATCTAAATGCCATAAAGTAACTCTTACAAGAAGCATAGATCTCAAGGTCTCTACCCTTAAGTGACAGATTTTCATAATGCAACTCATGTTGATATGTGTCTATTTTGCCTGCAAAGTTTGAAGCACGTTTGTGACAGCACTTTGAACTACAACCTGAGAAATGAATGCAGAAAACCCCATTAAAACAGGGTACTTACTACTGAAGGGCCTTCATTTCTTCAGAAACATACAAGAACAGATAGTACAAAATAACGCAAGAGAAGCCTCCACCTCTACTGTTAAACATACGATTTGATATCTTACTCCTCTCTTAGATTCAAAGCTTTCTCATGGTTCAGTAAGAATTTTGAGCGTACCAGATGTAAAGTCAGTTTCAAATCCTTTTCAGATGATGATTTCCAGATAGAATCACACAATAGAACAATGAAAAACCTGTAATTAACCTCCACAGTCACTGTAACAAATTCCCCTCCTAAACACTATCACTGTGCCTGAACCCTACACATTACGGAATGCATTGTGCTTCTTGGAGGGTTCCAAACGACCTCATGGAAATGCCACAGGTGAAATGCTGAATCACCAAGCAAAAAATTAAATCACAAAAGCAAACAGTAAAGGACAGAAATGCCTGGTTTCTATGGAAAGCTTTCGTTTCCAAGAAAGCAAAGGACTACATTTTTGTTCTCAGTCCTTCAGAAAAAGATAAAAATGATAACACACAATGGACAGATTATCAAAGGCTCAAACCAGAAAATACTTTTAGCATTGGTATTCCTCCCATTCCTGAATTTCTGCTCTCCCTGTTCCACAGTTAAGCATTATCTCTGTTACCTTTTGTTCTCTGTTTTAGAAGAAGAAAAGGATTTAGCACTCCAAAACTTGGCTGCTTTTTGCAGTGACTATTTTTTTTTAATTAAATCCAGTAAAAATTAATTCTATCCACTATCAGTAAACAAATACTCTGATAATTACAGAAGGGTTTTATGACTGCACTTTGTTTGCTCTATTAATTACATGAAATTTTCTACCTATTTGGCTACAGCCACAACATTCTTCTGAAATCATTTTTTCCTATGATAAGCAACATCAATTTTGCTACTATTCTTTAAATTTAAATTCAACTGTTATCAGATTACAAAATTTCTCATCTGGAGCTTTTAGCATTCTTATTAAAATCATATTACTCATAAACATTACCTTTCTGAGTCCTTCCTCTGAGCATTAAATACAGATTTAAAAACTTTGTATTAGTGAGAAAACAGTAATAATTATCTAAAACAGTGTCAACAGTATTCATTATTAAAAAAAAGAGACTGTTATACTTGCCACTTTCTAATTTGAAGTGATTTTTCAAGAAAATAAATGAGTTGAGATTTTTTCCCTCCTATTTTAATCTCTTATGAGAACCCCTGTTTCTTGTCTCATCTGTTTTGCTTTTTTTCCTTCAACATGTTATTACTTTCATTGGTACTTGTACTATTGAGGCATGATTTTCTATCCCTGTGCTGCCACTTTTTACGTCAGGCAGAGGTTTTCCTCTCTAGCCTTTGATATGAGCATTATTTAATCAAGTACATTGACTGAAAATAAATCTAACCTGTTCAGGCACTGGATAAATAAAATAAACACTCTGTTAAGAAGACCAGATTGAGAATCTGTTTTAGTAATGCATGTGGTTGTTGAAGGTTAATTGTCATAATACTACACTTAATTTTAAATGCCTCCTAAAGGCTTATTTTTATTGCAACCAAACTGGTAATAACAGTGGCCAGGTATATATCTAACACGTAAAAATACATTTTCCTCACAAAAAAACCCCAACCTCAGATAGTACCCTTTTCCATAACAGATATTATCTGCCTGCTCACTCTCGCTTTAATTACCATTAGTTGGCATATTCTTCACTAATATTTCTTACAGATTCTCTTTATAATTTTGTTCTTTCATAGCGCTAGTAAAATGGGATTAAGTCAAGAAATGCTAATTAACAACCAAGCTCTCCAAATACGGAGGAAGAACAGCCGTCAACTTGTGTATTGGTTTGGCATGGCCTGGTTTTTGGTAGACAAAAAGGAACATTTCGCTACATCTTATTTAATTTCATTTTTTTGTTTTGTTGAAAAAAAGAATGGGGAAAATAATTTCCTCAAACTAATAATTTTTCTTCAATTTCACTTCCAAAATTTAAAGAATACCATAATTCAACTCATGTTGGCAGATATTAGAATAAGCAACATGACAACAAGAACCCTGAAGGGTATCTATGCAATCTTTTACTGCTATTTAAATGAAAATGGTCTATCAAGATTTTCTTGAGAGAAAAGAATGCCATATTGAAATAATATAACAACTGACTAGAAAATTACAGAAAGTTAGCACTTCATAAAGAATTTTAAGTCTTCTCATGGATAACCTCAGCCTATCTACTTGATGCATAATCTGGCTCTTTATTTCAGTTAGAAACAAAAAGTAGAGATTTTTTTTTACACAGCAAATGTGCAGAAGAGAACTTTTAGGGTTTTTTTTAAATCAATAGGTGTAATAGTCATATAAAGCACCAAATTTTCTAAGAAATTATTTTATAATAATACTTATTATCCAGATCAATCTGTAAGTTTTTAGTAATTTTGAAAATTTGATAAGTTTTTTTTTTCCAGGATGAAAGACCAAGAACCTGGATTTAGTTTTAGATTAGCTGTAGTCTAAAGGCATATATATAGCATTACCACTCTAACTCTAACTAACAAATTGCTGTTAATTAAGCTTTCCAGAGCTGTTTTTCCCAGCATATGGGAGGATACTTTTCCATAATTGAACACATCAGTCCAATTTAGGGAATATAAATGACAAGCTAAAAAAAGAATATGCTCTCAGTCTGTTTCTCTACATGAGCAATTATTAAATTAGCATTGTAAATTTTTATGTTTTGTAAACAAATAATGGGAATTTTCCATATGTAAAGTAATCTTATTATATCATTTGAATACAGTCTTGTATTTGTAGCACAAAAATGAAATCATTGTTTGAAGCTCATAAATGAATTGATAAAACACATTCAAGAAAAATCAAATGCACATTTAGCTATTCAAGTGATTCATAATGTCTGTACGTCATTGGTGTTACCTCACTAATTATTATAAATTATTATTTAAAATTTATTTTAGCTGACAGCTAGTTCAAAAGATTTCAGTTTAAAAGCCTGAAAAACTCAATGGCAATTAAGTAATATTCTAATACAGGTAATTAATTATGTAGGTGGCAGTATAAATTAACTCAAATTATAAAACACTATTTGCTAAAGCTTAGACTTAGAGAATAGACTACCCTCAACCAGTAAAAATATATTACCCATAAGCAACACTTATAGAAACCTAGTCTGATGCTTTTAAAACAATATAATTATCTAATTTTAACTCTTTCCTTATTAGAAAATCAAAACCATTTTATTTGGTCTGTGTAACATTTGGAAGGGGTTTATACTGATATGAAGATAACAAGACTTTACTGACCTTAATGTATCTGGCCAACCACTGGTATCACCTGTTGTTCACATGCTTCTATCTGTCATAGAGAACCTCCATAAAGCTTTATGAGCCAGTTAAGAGATCAAGATTTTACTGGAGACCATTACTGTGATTTATGGGTTTGTATACAATTTCTTCTCTGTGAATCAACAGCATATTTAAATATGACAAGGATTTGTCATATTGACATGTTTCTGGAGTAGTGTGATGCCGTGTTACCATAAAACTACCAGACCAGAAACCACAAAATGTATAATTTATTTTTCCTATTTAACTGAATTTGATCTTGAAAGAGGTTATTTACTAGTTTATTTCTTGTACTTGTGTTACAACATCTACACTGAGATTAAGAATTACAGAAGTCAGACTAGCGAAAATATTGTTACTATTGCTAAGTCAACAAACAGTCATAAACTCTCCTTAAAGGTGATATATTTGGACTAAAACCCAAAAGTACTGTGACTACTCAGCTCAGGGTGTTTTATCTCACAGATCAGGATGGATATTTCTAGGTAAGTATCACCAAGCATACTCACGTGATTTAGAGACCATGCATACAGCTCTCTGCAGAGAAACTCCTCCAGAGACCACCCATGACCAACGGGTGTGGCCAATGCTAATTGCCCCTAGCTCTGTGCTGAAAGGCTCCATGCCCTTCACTTTCTGACATTAGAGAAACTCTCTGAAGGCTTCAGCAATCCTTACCAGTACAACAGTCCATTCCATTTTGTTTCTAAATATATACATTTTTAACACAATAATGGTTAAATGGTTAGACACATAGACAATGAGGCAAATGAGTCTACAGTGCCCTTCATCTTGATGCTACATCTTTGGAATGTATTTAAAAACCATTTTACAGCTGCAATTGGAATATCAACCTTTATGCCATGGTCATAATTATTACTGGGAGGTTTTTTGGTTTTTCTTTTAGCAAGACCACATATTCACAAAAGGAAAACTAACAAAAAGTTGTATTTTCACATTTCAACATCTTTTTCTTTTTTATCACATTAAAATGGCAATTTTTGACTTACCCTATTGTAGGTGGTTCAGAACCTTCTATTTCCAAATAATCATATTTTTCTTCCATTTGGAAATCTGTAAATATGAGCGAGATAGTATCACCAGGCTCTGCCACAATTGTCCATGTGCAATCTGCATTATTATGATATTCATTAGGAAAGTTGGGGCTCGAGATGATTCCACTTGATCCTCTCATAGTTCCTCCACAAGCATCCTCAGCTGGAAAAAAAACCCAAATTAAAATCACCCCTTAAGAATGTATACTTTCTTGCTGGGAATACAAATACGTTACTGTTTAGGTGAACAACTGCTTATGACTTTTTAACATGTTTGACTTGGAATGCTGCTCCAAAATTAAGGTGTTAAAAAAGTAATTGCTTCAAGTTACAATTACTTAAGGATTATTATATTTGTGCCAGCATGCACTTCTATGATCTACTATTTATTAATAATTAAAAATCTGGATTAGCATTGTTTCAGTCACTTCACAATAGCATGCAAAAATGTCACTATTTCCTCTTTGGTTTTAACCAAAAATGTTTTCATAAATCGAGTTTAATCCCTGTCATAAACAGTCTGATACATGATGTGCAGCAGTCACATTATACTGAGAAAAGAAGCATGAGAATCTTATCCTTTATATACTAATTGTATTGTCATATTTTATTTTAGTGAGTATCTAGTCATTAGGTTTATTCTTGAGAAATCATTTTCTCATTTTCAAACAGGTGATCAGTTTTCAAACCTAAGCCGTTCACGAGTGATTTCTTAATGTCAGATGCAAGATGCTTTCACAATTAAGATGTTTACATCAGAGTAATAAGTTTTAATAGATCAAATATTTACAATTTTACCGTAGGAATACATTTTTCATGTCACATGAATAACTGTGGAACTATTTGGCCAATTATCACAATGATTTTTTCTATTTTGACGGTGCGTCTGAAACCAAAATTACTCTATTTTTTAGCATGTGATCTTATGCCGGATATACCAGGCAAACATTGGATATTCATAAAATCAATTCTAAAAGACCTTATTCTATGATGAAACAATTCTCAAATGACTGATGCTCTGTATCTTCTTTATAAATAGTATATATATATGCCTAATAACTGACAAATTATTTTTTAGGATCTTATGTTAAAATTATTTCTGAGAGCTACTAAAATTAATTGGAAATTTAGTGCTCTTTCTTTCAAAAATTGAAATATTTTTCAAATAACCTGAATGGAAATACCATATTGCATTACTTATTTGGTTTATTACCCAAATGTTTGAAGCACATTTGAAAAGCAGTTCTTGTTTCTGCTCAATTAGAGTGCTAGCATGAATAAAACTTGCCCCAGAGTCTGAAACCCTAGTCAATACTGTTGAAAAATTAATGATAAGGATAGAAAAAAAAACAGCTTTAAGGAGTGTAGGATCACAGAACAAAAAGTTTAAAGAATTCTGACACATATAACGGCTCACTTCTAACATAAAGAAAAAAAAAATCATAACTCTTTATTACAGCAGTTTAGGAGTTTAAAATACTTTGTCTCTTAAAAATTCTGCTAAATTATGCCATGGCCAAGTTAAAAAACAAAAAACAAACAAACAAACAAAACCCACCAAAAAAAAAAATCAAAGTAAAAACATATCTTAAATTTATTCTTTCTAATTAGACAGAGCACTTTGAATCCACTAAATATAATAAAACAGAAACCTCATCACATCACAGGTTCTGACCCCATACTGTGAAAGGAATAGTAAATATATATCTAAAATTAATAAGAATATAATGTCTCATGCATTACAGATATTCACAAAAATAATTTTAAATTGCAGGTTTCCAGTAGCAAACTTTCTACTGTATTGCAGAACTCATGTTTTGCTTTTCACAAATGAATTACAGAGAAACATGTCTTTGTTCTTAGAAATATACCAGTTTACTAACAATGTTGTTATAGTATACAAAAACTTAAAAAAATTAGTGTGTCACTGTTTAAAAATATAAACAATATCAATGAGCATGCCCTTTATTCTGAGCCACAGCTGTTTAGAGACTTTTCTGAAGTGTGATTTTGCTACCGTCAGCAAAATGGCCCAAAAAATTCATCATGGTTTTTATTCTAATTCATGTAGTAAATTTGCTACAAATACAATTAATATTATCTACATTTAAGTATTGCACATGTAACCAAAACCACACTCGATATCATCTTGGTATATTGCAAGCATTAGATCAATAAATAACAGAATTACAGTATTGTGATCCTATTTTCTTCCACCTACAATATCATTTGCTGGGTTCAAGTCTTGCAAGCAGATCCCCAAAGGCAAAGCTCCCATCTGTGAGAAGACTGAAGAGCATTATGCCCATGCAAATGTTTGGTGCCTTAAGTTGTGAAGACAGTGTAAAAAAATATTTGATCCTCAAGTAAATTGACAAAGACTGTTGACAGGAGTTCTACCACTAACTTCATAGTGCACAAGACCCTGACAAATAAAAGAAAATGTAGTAATTGTATCTTGTGCAACCTGCTTTTAGCACCCCTATTTCTATCACAATTGAAGCAGCATAATTTCTTAGATGTCAGCTATGAAATGTTGCAAATAAACAAATAACTGATGTGGAATATTTAGGAAGAGTAACAGTGGCTGGTCGTCATCAATGTGCAACAAACCCAGTAAGGAGATGTGAACAACAAAGAGAGGAAAGAAAAGCTTTGCTGTGATTTTGGTACAGATTCATGATAACCTCTTTCCCTGCCTTTCTGTAACTTTCTGAATTACCTCTAACAAACTACCAAGGTAGGAGTCCTCAAAGACATTTAAGTGCCTAATCCCCTATTCCCATGGGAAAAGACAAGACCATTCATGGGATTGTCTTTGCTCAAGGACCACAGTATATTTGGTGACTAAAGCAGCAGGATGGGGAAACCCAGTGTGAGCCTCAAGGATGTTTAATCTTGAGGAAAATATAATCTGTGGTGCAAGTTTTATGTTGCAGGGAGCAAAACAGCAGGAATAACATGCACCAATGAAGAGTGAATTTTGCAATGAGCAAGGACAGTGTGGCAGTGACCTGGATCTGGCTCATGTTGGTGCCCAATCATCAGGTGTGCTGCTCCTCCAGTCATAGGCACCCATTCTGATGAATGGATCCAAAATCATGGCCTATTTTTGAACAATCTGGAGGAGTGGATGAAGTCCATGAAATGGGAAAAAATTATATCTGTCTGTGAAGGGTTGGAAGATAGTGGTTAATGAGAAGGTATTAATCTGTTTGTTGGTTATCAAGAGGGTTTAAGGATGTGATTCAGGTTATATGTGCATGTGCTGCCTATTCCCACACCCAATACACACTACAATCACTGCAATCAAAAAGTAGTAGCTCAGCAGTGGTTAAGCACCTAAATGCTTTGAAAGAATTGTTTGTGTACCTATCCTTTTAATTTCCAGTTATCAAATATGAAGAAAAACTTTCACAGAAATTACAAGACAATACTTCAGTTAAGGTTTGACAGAATTGGACCTTATGCAATTACAAATACATAGCTAATACTGATATTTAACAAAAAAAAAATCTATTTTTAAAATTCATACTCCATACTTTCTAATTAAATTGATTTGGTCATGTACTGGGAAATTTTATCCAATAACAATCTTGCAAATGTGATATGAAGGCATAAATGCAAAAAATGCACTTACTGCCAAGATGTCATTTTTCCTAACATATTTCTCTGATCTTAACCATATGCTGAAAGGGGAAGATTTTTCAAAGTGATATGCAAGAGGGGACTTGGCATTAAAAAGCTTTTCAAGGTATTATGAATTCAAATTAAGATCTCTGTTTGAATATGCATAAGGGCTCTTGTGCAGAGGGAGTATCAGTGATATTATGATGAGTGACGATTATGAAAGTAATGTTTTGGGGGGTTGGTTTTTGTTTTTCTTTTTGTGGGCATAGATAGTTTCTATTTATGTTCATAGATACCTGAAGTTTTTCTCTCTCTTTTTAATTTTACAATCTTATGACTAAATGTCCATTTTAAAGAAAGTGAAATGTGTATATATTCAAAGAATCTCCAGTGAAATCTGATTTCATAAAATTTTATCTTTTTTTTTTTCTTCCTGGTTTGCTGTTCACTGTTCATTTTCTGTAATAAATTCTGAAAATACATTTCTCTAGTTATGTCTTTTTTAATTTTCTGCTTATTCTTGTAGTGTTCAGTGATATTCACAATAATGTTACATAAATATTGAACCGTAAATTTCAATAAAATGGATGATCAAAGACAGGCAATATCATCAGTGATTTATAAGACACGCAAATTTGTGGATTTCATTGAGAATTCAATGAGATTGCCCGGTAGATCAAGCTTTAATCTGGTACACAACGTATCGCATCATCTTATCTATCTAGATATTTATAGCGAACTAAACAGTTACATTTTCTGCACATCCTATACTGCCTTCACAAACCCTCCCCCAGCTTCAATTTAGTTTCTTATTCTGTTTCTTCATTGGCTGTGCTACAATCAGGAGAATAGAACCTACACTGTCTGAAGTAAAAAGCACTTTTAAAAGTTTAACTCAGTTTTAAAGTCTACAGTATTATAGTCTGATTACGAAACTCATTAATGAGCACAGTAATAGATTATATAGGCACAAAAATATCTTAGAAAGGCTCCATAGGCAATGTCAGTTTCCTCTGTCTCCTCATTTCCACAAGTAATATCTACTCCTTTTATTTCCTGATCATTTTTCTTGGAGAGCCTGTATATGTCTGTTGCAGAACTCCAGCAGTGCCAACTGTTTTGCTCTGGCTCTGTGATTTTAATAATGTCATTGATCTCCGATCTCTTGTGAAGTTGCAATTCTTGGGCTTCCCATGCCGCATTTGCTTGCATACAGACACTTGAGAGCTGTTTCTGGTCACCCCACTTCACCAAAAAGAGTGCAAGAAAATCCCTCATCAGTCAGTTCTGTGTGTACTCCACCTGATCCTCTGTTCCTCAATAAACATTCAAGCTTTGGTAGACCAGCTAAAAAAACCCAGTGGACCTGAGTCCGAGACCTTCTCACTAGGTTTGCAAGATCTTGCTCCACTAAATAAAAACTAGCTCTTCAATTTAGTCTCAATAATGTAATGTTTGAGTCAGAGAATAAAAGAATGGGTCTGTACAGTATAGAGAACAGTATCTGTAGTATAATGCATATTATATTTATTTTATATAATATTCTGATACATTCTAAAACCACCAAATATAATGCAAGATATATATAAATATATAATACCTGAGAAACATTTGACTTTTTCTACAAATCTATAGCAATGAAAAAATTTCAGCCTTTCCTCATAATTTATGCACAAGAATAACCTTACAGATTTCAGAAATTTAAAGATTGCAAAACATCCATCAACTGAAAATCTTTCAGGATAGCTTTGCAGAAGATCTTTTCATCTTTGACTTACAAAAGTTCATTCCGCTTTTGAGAAGAGGGTCATAAAACAGTTCTTGAGGACAAATGGAAGTCTTTATTTTATGTAATGATTTATACAAGTCACAGATTTTAAATTCCACATAACCCCAGTGATGACTATAAATTGACATGATTCACATCCTCAAATCTCTCCCTTTGCACTTTTGTGCTGCATACCAGTAAAATTTATACAGATTTGACAGCCAGAAAAAAAAAAAAATCAAATAGTGCATATGTAGCTAAAGAGGTGAGGACCTTAAATGGCGCTTGAACATAAGTTAAAAGGAACAAATTGCCTTGCCACCTACCTACCACCTTAGAAACAGAACCACAAAAACTACCTGCGCCAGGGTAAAACACTACAATACCCTGACAGCCTGTGCCTGCCTGGAGGCCTCCATTGGGCAACACGGGCTGGCCCCTGAGGAAAGCGCCGAGCGCTGCCCGGGCCCGGCACAGCCCGAGCAGCGCCGCGGGCGGGCCGCGCTGAGGCTCGGCGGCGCCGGGCGGGCA
>VXBQ01007599.1:1829-17207 GCA_013400175.1 Phainopepla nitens | reverse complement strand
TTTCGTTTTGAGAAAATGCAATGCTATAATGAATGAATTTTTCCCTTGCCTCTTTGATGCAATTAGATTACTCGATATTCAGTCTGTTAATTTGTGGTCAAGATAATGTTCATGTTTGTCTTCCTGACACAGTAAAAATCTTTATCTCAATTCAGCAAAGGGAAATGTACCATTTTTGGCAGAACACAGTACAGTGGTCATTGATGAAGAGCAGCAGCCTCCAAATATGATCATTTGTTGTTTGACAAAGAAAGAAAAAAATTAAAAATAAAATACAGACTTGTTCATATTCAAAAGTTTTGTTATTTAAAAACAGATTCCTATGCATTCAAGGAAACATACAACTTGTTTTTGCCCTGGAAAAATTAGTTTCCAGTTGTATATGTTTATATCCCTTTGTGCACCCTGTCCATTCCCCCAGCTTTGACCTCATTTGGTCCTTTAACAGTACCCTATAATCGTTGTATTTTTCTTACTTATTAATTTATCTTCTGTCCCATCTTTGAATTGTGCTGGTGTTTTTTTTCCCCATTAACAGTTTCAAAATTGCCTGTTCCATTTTTCAGAATCTTCTTGCCTGCTGTATCTTGTCTTCTCTCATACCTCTTATTCATAGTCTGGTACTTCAAGATAGGTTTTTCCAGTAATTTCTTTCACTTTGCATTTGCAGGATCCGCTTAACATATGGAACTGGAAATCTCACCTAACTTTTCATGTACCTACACACTAGACTTCTGTATTTGAGCTAGTCATCTTAGACTCTCTTATAATCACTTATGAGAAATAGACACTTTTACAATACATCATATTAAAAGTCCAATGTGAGTGTAAAGGGTCTGAATGACAAGGTTTTAGAGCAAGATTGGCTAGAGAGGTGGCTTCTGTGAGAAGCTCCTGGAAGCTTCCCCATTATCTGACAGAGCCAATGCCTGCTGGCTCCAAGATGGACCCACTGGATGGGTGGGTCAAGTATTAGCCCGCTCTGACAGCGATAGCATCTTTGGGATAATGTAGGGATAGCTCCTTTGGGAAAGGCATAAAAACTGCAATTGTAGTTGGAGAGAGATATGAGACCATGAGGGAAACGGCTCTGCACACACCAAGGTCAGTGAAAAAGGAGGGGGAGAAAGTGCTTCAGATACCACAGCAGAGCTCCCCTGCAATCTGTGGTAAAGACCATGATCAGGCAGGCTGGACCTCATGAAGGTCCACAATGGAGCAGATATTCACTGCAGCCTCTGGAGAACTTAATACTGGAGCAGGTGGATGCACCTGAATGAGACTTGGCCCCATGGAAATCCTGTACTGAAGCAGGCTCCTGGCAGAACTTGTGGCCCCATAGAGAGAGAAGTCTACACTGGAGCAGATTTACTGTTCGGACTTGTGACCCCATGGAATATCTCACACTGGAGCAATTGGTTCCCCGTGTACCCCATGGAAGAGACCTGTGGTGGAGCAGTTAATGAAGAACTTCAGCCTGTGTGAATGACTCAGTCTGGAGAAGTTTTTTCCATCCTGGAGCAGAGGAAGAGTCTGAGGAGTCCTGCCCATGAGGAGGAAGGAATGGCAGAGACAACGTGTGATGAGCTGGTATCGATCCTGATTCTGTGTCATCCCTGCACTATTTTAGTGGAGCAGGTAGAGAAAATCATAAGTAAATTAGGCCTGGGAAGAAGGGATGGGTGGGGGGAAAGTGTTTTAATATTTGATTTTGTTTCTCATCCTACTCAGATTTCTTTGGTAATAAACTAATTTCCCCAAGTTGAGTCTGTTTTGCCAGTGACAGTAAGCCTGAGAGATCTCTTCCTGTTCTTATTTGGATGCATAAGTTTTATTGTTAGATTTTCTCTCACCTGCCCAGCTGAGAAGGGAGAGTAATAGAACAGCTTGGTGAGCATCTGGAGTCCAGCCCAGGTCAGCCCGCCACAACAGGAAAGACAAAGCTATACTGGACTGAGTGAAGCTGAAGGTTGCCACAGTGATTTGGAACTTGGAGCATATGATTAGATGAGAAGCAGAAAAAAATGTATATGTTTAGGTTGGAGAAAAGAATATATATGGGGCACCTTACTGTTGTCTTCAGCTACCTAATGGGAAGGTACTGAGAACATGGAGCCTGTTTCTTCTGGTAAATAGTGAAAGGACGAGAGAGAATGAACATAAACTGAAACATGTAAAATTCAGATTCAATGTAAGGAAAAAGAAATTTTCCATTATTGAGGTCAGACACTGGACCAGGGGCCCAGAGACAGTCTCTAGAGACAGTGTCTCCATCTTTGAAAGTAGACATGGGCCCAAGCAAATTACTGTAGTTGACCTTGCTGTGGACAGAAGGCCTCCTGCGACCCCTTCCAACCTACATGCTGTCACAAATCTATGAATTCTTTTAGCAGAGAATTCTGGAGATGGACCATAAGTGTCTTATTCCCTATTGTGGCCTTAAAAATATAGAAATGTAGTGAATATGTAGACTTCTATATTGAAGATGCTTGGAGGAATCCCTCTCATCCTGTCTATTTCAAATTTAGCTAAACACTGCTGGTTTGTAACATCACTTATGTTGGTAGTACAGGAGGCTGTTTAACTCTTTGGTCATCTAACAGTATTCCTAAATACTAAAAATGTTGAGAACTGCCATAAAACGAATTAAAAAATGTTGTGTGGTTGTAGTGTGATATAATTAGAAAATTAATTATCATGAGAAGAAAGGGACATTTGAGAAATGGAAAAAACACTCCAAACCAGTCTTACTTAAGCTCTATTTTTCAAAGATCCCAGAACAGAACATGATACTTCTATTAGTAAGATAATACAGTTTCATTTCCATTACAAAGATAGATTTAACAACATATTTACTGCTATCCTGTTGAATGTATCTTTCATTAATATGTTTTCTCAGCTAAACATGGTATTTTTTCAAGTATGATTTCTCTGCAGTTGTCAAGGAGAATCTCAATTGCATACAGAGTTTAGAGCCCAGAGGAAATGTTTAAATGCAAACATTTCAGTCCAAGAGAGAAACCCAACACTCTGAGTGTTGGTATTCTTTAAGAACTATGGAAATTCAGATATGGAGGAAGCAAGTTAGTAGGCTGATGTAAGTCACATGCCAATATCACATTCTGGGTCACATTTCTCATTCACTCTCAGGAAAGGAATAGTCATATCCTCTTAATGTAAAACTGCCTAAAATTAGGACAGCAGCTCAAGATCCACAGAATTTCAGAGCTTATTATAGAAAGGAATATATTCCATTTAATGAGGGAATTAAATCCTTTCATTTATTGCATGATTTGAAATGAAAGGCTTATGCACAACACAAACTAGCTAAAAAGGAGGAAAGGGGACAAACCAGAGAAAGACAGGACTTTTTGGAGTCTTTAATAATGCTCTTGTTTCCATGGAAACCCTGCTAGTATGCTGGATAGAATCTTCTAGGGAACTGGTGATCACATAATGCTTCCTAACTGTTTAGCAACAACTTTTTTTATTTTTCAAGTATAGATCCTAATACCACACATGTATTGCCAGAGAAGGACACAGGATAAATTTCATGAAAAGAAAAACAATACAACATGAAAATACCCTACACAGGGAAGGACAAGATGTTGTTTTTGGCTTACTTACACCCACTCTACTGTTTCATGTTTTAAATACATAAAAATATATTTAAGTATATTAAAAAATAAGAAATAGGTAATATAGTAAGAAAGCAATCCATTTTTTGAGAAGCAATAGAATATAAAATATTCCAAGTGATTTTGTAAAAAACCTCCTAAATCTATTCAAGCTGAATTGCACCCAGCCATCTGACACATTTGCTATCAAGACAATCTATGCAAACACTGCAGTTATTTTTTTTTTTAATAGAACCTCCGTGAGTATACTCTCATTCATCTGTCTGAATATTTAGTAGAAGAAATAATCTGCATATACACATATGCATGTACAAAGTTTTAGATTTGCTTCCTGTATGGAAAACACTGTATCATACACACTGAACCTAAAATTGCGATCAGTGGATTTGAGTCTGAAACACAGCACATAGCACCTCTCCAGAGACTTACAAATAGATGTCTGAGGCCTATGCCTTAATACAGGGCTGTCCTGAGTTCCTTTCTTTCTTTCTATGGGGTAGCCTGTGCATCAGTCTTATTCTTAGATGAACTTTCATTCTTGCCCTCATTAATCAGCTCTGCAAAACAATCCTTACAGGTTCCTCATTTTCAGATTTTGTGTAAGGCTTCGGTTTGCATAGGCCTACTTTGCTTGTCAAATATTTTTTCACATTAAATACTAATTGTTTTCAGAGTTTCTAATCTATGGTTACAAAATAAATTTCACTGAGGTTTGCAGCATCTGGGCAGGGCCTGTTATAAGATCTTGAAAATTACGTGTTGACTGTTTACATACCTGCTAGAAGTGTCTGTGACTTAATCAGTTCATTTATCTTCATTTGTTATTTGGGTTTGTTTTAGATTTTGATGCAAAGATGAAATGGTAGTTTAACAACATGAAATCTTTGGAGGTAGTTATGAAAAATGTTATAATTAGACATGAACAGTTTATCTTCAGAACTCTCTAAATAAATAGATGACAGGGAGAGGAACAAATGCCTTTTTGTCCCAGAATTCCGTATTCTTTCCTAAATGTATAAGTTATATGACAGACATCATTAACTTCTTGAAGTTTGTTTGTTTGTAGGATCTTAATGCTTATATTTATATCTTCACTTTTTACATATGTTTTTATAAATGTGTGTAACATTTATCAGCGAACTGAAGCTTTTACCAAACAGAGATATCTGATCAGTGTCCAGAAATAAATGTGTTCTCTTAGCATGCTAGAGTTGGTTATAAATTTCAAGCTATTCTTCAAGTGTATCTAAATATTGATGGCAAAGTTCTTTGCTAGCAGCTTCTTGATTTGGACCATAGATCTTTCAGACTGTTACGCAAATGACTGTAGAAAAATTAAAAAAAAAAAAGTTGGATCTTTAGAAAATTGAAAGAGTGACATACTGGGGATGATGGAAAAGGGAGCTGTTAGTGTAATTATTTGTACACATTTAGAAGATCTCTTAATTGGACCTTCTATGTACTACCCTAGCCAGAAAAATGGCTGAAATGCAGCAGAATCTACTAAGCTTGCCAACTCCTCTGCTGACATTGTGCAGATTATACATTAATTTATTCTTGGACTAGAGGGCTACAAAATCACTATTGTCTGTAAACCATTTCCAGAGTGCTGGCACAAAGCGCATAATATGCAGCACTGGAATTTATGTCTGAGAGGAAAATATTTGGCTAATAGCAAGATCATTATAACATCCTTGTTCAAAATGGCAGGTAGTCTTACTAATAGCAGGGTAGACATGAGATCTAAACAAATATAATCCAAAGATAATTGAAATTAGAATGGTTGTAAGACTATATGCTACAGCACAAAACAAATACAATTAATCTGCAGCGTCAGACTTAGAAATTCATGATACGTGACAGATATTTCTGGCTCTTCTATGCCCATAAGAACCTTTGGTCAAGCAATTTATCTAAGGTTCTTGGTGGTGAGCAGAGGGAGTATTCATAATGGAGAAACAAGGCATGTAAACAACAATGTGCTATCACAGACTGAAGAAGATACTGAAAAAACAAATTACCCTGTAGCTTTTCCAGTAAACAGAGCCTGGAAAAACTGTGAAATCATTTCCCTCACTGACCAAACTTAGAAATTATAACTGTAATCTTAAGAATTAGATTACTGCTATTGAAGAAATATTTTTTGTAAAGCAACATTAGCTTATGATAATTAAAGAAATTGCTTTCATTCCTTGCGGGTACCTCCAGAGTGGAGAGGCAGAAATTTGATAGAATGAATGCTTGAAAACTACACTTCTGAAAGACAGATTTGTGTGCAGAGGCACATCATCCTGAGTTTACATATACTTTTCCAGAATCATCTTAGGAGTTCTGTAAAAGGTAGGACAGAAAAAGGGACCATGGATCCAACATACAAAATTAATACAGATTTGTACTAAAAGGAAAAACAGGTATTTGGCTTCCCAGATAAAGTCTTTGTTTACCAAAATAACATATACCCTTCCCAATAGCACAGTATCTCTGTTGTAGCAGAATCCTTTAAATCCCTTCATCTTGCCCCCTTCCCCTGGTTTTTTTTTTGGTTTGTTTTTTTTTTTTTTTTTGCCTCTTACCATCACCATTTAGTTCACTGGAACTTGAGGAAGTGTCTGTAAAAGTTCCTTGTGGAAAAAGACCTGAGGTTGTTGGTTGGACGGTGGCTGAACACAATCTAGCAGTGAGTCCAGGTGGCCAAGAAGGTCAAAGACATTCTGGCCTGTGTCAGCGATTGTGTGGTCAGCAGGCTCAGGGCAGTGATTGTACCTCTGCACTCAGTTCTGGTGAGGCCACACTTTGAATCTGTGTTAAGTTCTGGGCCTGTCACTACACTAAAGACATTGAGGGGTTGAAGTGTGTCCAGAGAAGGGCAATAGAGCTGGTGAAAGAACTGGAGCACAAGTCTGATGAGGAGCAGCTGAGAGAGCTGGGAATGTTTAGCCTGGAGAAAAGGAGGCTCAAGGGAGACCTTATCACTCCCTTCAGTTGCCTGAAAGGAAGTTGTAGTGAGGTGGCCATTGGTCTCTTCTCCCAGGTAACAAGAGATAGGACAAGAGGAAATTGTCTCAAATTGCACCAGAGGAGGTTTAGATTGGCTATTAGGAAAAAATTTCTTCATGTGAGTTGTCAAGCTTTGGAATAAGCTTCCCAGGAAGGTGGTAGAGTAGCACAGACAGCAAAGCTTTACGATACCTAGATACTGATAAAAGTTTCTTCCAGGATAGATCAGAAGGATAAATCTCTGCTCCAAATACTGCGTCAATGCATCGAGGCAAAGAAAACAATGTTCTGAATAATCTCTCCTTACGCTCTCAACACATCTATGTTACATGGAAATTTCACTTTATGCTGTTTTTAACTGATAGGTTACTGCAGGTTTTTACGTAATGTCCTGGTAGTTTTTGTCCTATTTAAGATAGGTTTGGTAAATAATGATGCTGAAAGAATTAGCAGTCAAAACTAAAGGCAATCAGCAGGAAGCTTGGCATGGCAAGAACATGAATATTCCCTGACATCACGATATGATTGCTTTAAGGAGAGTCACAATTCAGAGGAAATGTCAGATATCATGTGTGGAACATGCTAGTGCTCTTTCCAACAGTAACAGAAGACTGAAAGACCAGCTAAACATAACTTAGTAAGCAGCATGGTCACTGGATAGCCTGACTAATATGCAACTTCCTAACCCCCTGAAAAAATCCATGTGCTTCAGCAAATGCTCCAAGATATGGCAGTTATAATCTAGAAGTCCATTAATATATTTTTACAATGTAAATTCATTAAACATCACTAAACTAATTATATCTTTTTCTTGTTTTAGAAATGGGAGAAAATGGTTTCATTGAGTGTTCAAGGTTTTTAATATCACCTTCTTTTAAAAAAATCCAAAAAAACCCACAAAAATGTGGAAAATATTTGGTTAAAAAATACATTCCTGCTATAGTTCTTAGATTATAAGATATATGAAACCTATTTCCTTAGTTTATTTTTAACTTTTTAATGATACTAGAACAGATACTAAACTCAATGTCTGTCCAAGGAAGCTACTTGCATTTTTAAACTTTGTGGAAATCTGAATTCATACACTTACCCACTACATTGTTTAAATGTAATATAATGTAGTTTAATTTCCAAATACAAGTAACGAGGAGTGTAGAGAAAAATTCTTACTGACAAATAGAAATAACTTGCTTACAAATGCCTTCAGCACCTGAACTTTTAGGAAATTATGAAAGGATAGGTTCACCACAGAAAAGCCATTGAAATCTATAATAAATATTTCAGAGTGTAGAAGATCTCAGTCTTAGATGCAATTTCTTTATTCTTACACAAAATTAATGGTTAAATTGTTGTCCTGAAATGTTTGAAATTTAGTCCAAGAAGCATGGAGTGTACTCTGGTCTTTTTGATAACTACATTTCTTAAAATAACAATGGGAAATGAAACACCGGGTTTACCAAGGCTTTTTGGATAAACAGAAAAATGTGTCATTACTAGGAATGAAGTGGAGAAAAATAATGTAAAAATCATTAGGATGGTTGGTGATTTTTCACTATTTTGCTAATGAATTGAGTATATTGTGTGCAAACAGCTGCATCAGTAAAGGAATTTGGGAGGGACTTCTTTTGGGTTTAAATTTAAGAGAATTATCCTTAGCAAAGAGAAGGAAAGGCCTTTTAATTAGTAACTACAGAAGTAAAAAGAGCAGAATTATCAGGTTGTGTCCCACATATGTAATGAAAATATCTAATTTATTATATCTTTCATCTGATAATTATAAGGCCATTAGAAAGTGAACTGTAACACACCGTACTGTGTCGACTATACATAACTGTAATATTCAACCACTCTTCCAGACAGCTCCAGATGAAATATGATCAAAAGGGGAGGACCTTGTTCTACTGATGTAGGATTGTCAGAAGGAAAAATTAGTAAAAGGAACCATGAGCATGTTTACTATATGTTGAATCTATATTTTATTTTCTGATTATAGTTGAGTGTATTTCTATTTATTAAAAAACAAACAAGCAAACAAGCAAATAAACAGCTGCCCAAGACTGTGATCAAATATGAAACCTGTAATAACATGAAAAATAGTTCCCAAAAGTGCCATCAAACCATGGCTGAGTGTGAGACATATGAGGCTGCCTTTAATTTAAGGCAAGAGTTTACAGACTCAGAAATCAAATCATAAATTTGCAAAATGGGAGATCAAAGACTCTTTTAAAATGTCTCTTTAAATAGGAATTTTTCTACAGACACACATATAGCTGTTACATATACTTCTTTTTCTTGCACAATTCAAGCTTACTTGAGCAGCTACAGTTACTTGCGAAAGAGGGTAATGGAGTCACCATGCACCTAGACATAAAGAATAGCTGGACCTACTGTGGCTGCCTGGAACATTTAGAAAGAGCAAATGGTTGGCAAGTCACTTTGCTGACTTAGCTGTATTTAAAATGCAGCTTGGCAATTAAAAAAAGAAGATGACAGCACCCTGGAATTATTAATCTTATACTATGACTAATGCATAATAGCATGTTATCTGGAAAGAACTGACTTCCCTGTCAGGGAATTAGGAAAGAGAAAGACTGTCATTATTGTACTTTGAGAATCCAGAGAGCCAGCTATTGATTATTGTGCTGTCCATTCTTCTGCTTTCTCTCTTCAGTGAAGATGTGCTCTTAATCCATTTGATGTACCATTTATAGATGATAAACCCTAGCTCAGCGAGTATCAGTCTTTCTGATTTGATTTACTCAGGTGATGGAAGCCTAATGTTTGTTAATGATTATAAAATTTGGCTTCAGTCTTTGGTGTTTCTAATGGAAACTGAACACTTTATAAATCCTTGGTGTATGGGTAATATCCACATGACTTGGATAAATGGCAGAAACCCTTTGAGCTTTCATCTCCAATTAAAATAAAATTCCCAAATGTTTGCTCATGAAGTTACAATCATTATTGTTACTAATAAACCTCTGCTTTTTGAGTCATGTTCAGATAAACAAATGTAGAAAATAATTTTCATCATTCCTTGAGTTTGACATGAAGTAACCACTATCTCAGCATTTTCACTTGGTGCTCAAAGGTGCAGGAGGACTGAATCTCCAAATGTTGCTTTTTCAGTATTTGTATTAAATGAAATAAGAGTAAATGAAGTGTTAAACCACAACATTTTTCCTATAGATGCATGCACAATGCTTTTTACTTCAGATAGTTAGAAAATTGGAATCTGACACCACATTTTTGGCCAGCCTAGAGATTTATAGATTGCAGTAAATAAACAACATATTATTCTGGGACTTTGGCCAAATTTGTCTACTGAAGCCCTTTAATTTGTGCCTTACCAAAAGTACTTTATTCCATGGACAATACAGAAGGATAAAAAGCCTTGCCTGTCTACCTGGAATTCAGCAATTAATGTTTTGGGAAAAAAAAAAAAAAAAACAAAAAACAAACGAACCCATGCAACCAACCAACCAATCAACAAGAAAACTAAAACCAAAATATTTTTAATTAAAAATGTTATTTAAAAACCAGAACAGTTTTTAAAGAGTGGGACAAGAATTAAAATAACCCTCAGAGATTAACTGGGTGATTAAATGGACACATCCAGAGGTCAGAAAGTGCATACTGTAACTATGAGCTGTGATCTGTGAAGCATGAAAATTCTTAGTTAGCCTTTGCTTAATGGGGCCCAATACTTCAAAAGAAAGCATAGATACATTTTAAAAAAATCAAAAGCAAATATTATTAGTGGTCTCATGAGTTGTGAAGTAAGATAGCATTACTACTATAGCAGTTAAAGAAGATCAAAACTAATAATGTAAAAGGAGTTTGCAAAGAGGAAGAAAATAATTGGTTTCTAATGTGCATAAGCGCAAAAGTATATACTAGGTGGAGGGGAGAAGGAGGTGGAAAATAAATGGATGTTTAAATTTTAGTGGGAAAAATACATGTGGAGTAAATTTTAAAAGTTCTTTCTAATAATATTAAATACAAAATATAGAAAACCCCTGCCTTTGGAAAATGGGAAGATTTTTAAAAAATATCTGGACAATTACAATAAGGAGTAAGTCTTGCAGTGAAATGCAGGTATGGATTCTTTAAGATCTTCTGAAATCTTTACAGTTTTCATCCTCTTGCCTTTACAACAAGAAACAGGAAGGTTAAAGTGTATGAGAACTAAAGTATGTGAATTAGACTTCCTTGAGCTCTTTAAAGAACACTTCACACCTTTCTTCATCCACCAATGTGTAATAGACTGACAATACGAGTTCCTTGATTGTTCTAATGTTCTCTGATCCTGATCCACAAACCCTCGACCAGCCCATCTGCATCTTTGTCTTCTGAGAAGTTTGCATACATCCTTTGTTACACTCTAGCCATGTGAGTTGTCCTACTATCTCTGTTTATTCCAACAATGTCACTCTGCCGTGACTCCTTGTGTTCCAGGCTGACCTGTGGCAGGTATGCTTTCACCTTGCCTTATCATTTCTGATGTCACCCATGTGCCCATCATTGTGCATCCTTTGTTTATGACCCCTGCCCACTGCTGCCTGACTTAAATGTGGGTCAAAATTTCTGTTTCTCATGGATCATATTTTCAAATTATTTTCTTTTCAACTTGATTATGTAAGTATTGATACTGAAAAAGATCTGTTATCTTCTTGGTTCTCTAAAGTCAACACTGATAACTAGTGGGCATCAAAAACAAGGACTGTTTTTTTCACTATTAGTTACACAGTTTTTACAGGTTCTAAGATGTATACAAAAACTTTAGATATACATACTTACAATTAAATCAGAAAAAATGTGAAATATGAGGGTCTGTCTCTTCTGTCATGTGTCAAGAGGAAATGGCCTCAAGTTGTGCCAGAGGAGGCTTAGAAAATATATTAGGAAAAAAACTTCACCAAAAGAATGGTTAGGCATTTGAACAAATTTCCTGAGGAGATGATGGAGTCACCATCTCAGGAAATGTTAAGACGCATCTGGATATGGCACCCTGGGGATATGGTTTAGGGGTGGTTATGGTGGTGCTCGGTTGATGGGCTAGAAAATCTTGAAGGTGTCTTCCTACCTTGATGATGCTATGGTTATGTGAATTATATAATGTTGTGATGTGATATCAAATCTTCAAAATGAAAGACAAGAGGGAACTGGGACATGGAGAGAATCGATGCATAACTGCAAAACAGGAAGTTTCTTTCTATGAACTTTAAAAAACCACCCAATATTAAGAGTATTTGGATTAGGAAGGTTAAACAGATGAAGCAGCTAGTGATCCTAAATTCTCATAAATAAAGTTTCCGACCTCCTCTCAGTTTGCCTTAACAGAACCTAGAATTAACTTGATGATGTAGTGCAAAGCCCATGAACTGTTTTGTGCAGATGAGGTAAGGTTACCTCCACTAATTGACAGAAATGGAAGAGAAATTTAATGTGTTACATTTGTACAGATCTTCCATCAAAGATTTCATCCTGAACAAAACTCAGAGGGCCATCATACAAGATGAATGAATTAACAAAATAGACTGTTTACCTTTATGTTCATTACAGTCAGTTCTGTGAGAAATTAAATCTTTGCTGATGATGGAGTCTTTCATACACATGTAGCAAAACTGCTACGATGTCGTTACATTTAAATACCCTTCTAGAGTCAAGATAATTTAAGGCAAATTTGTTTTAGCCTCTGAATTTGCAGAGCTGAATGAAAAGATGAATAAATTTTGTGGAGTTCTGGATTTATTTCAGTAACACAACTGCATCATCTTCAGACTCTTTCATCAGTGTACAATTGTAAATATTGGAACTTAAAAACAAGCCACAGCTTTGAAAACCATCCCACAACACACCAAAAGTGATGTCTTAATATTTAAATAAACCAGCAACACTTCTGCTAATTATGAGAACAAGAAGATTAATTAATGCTTAAGATGAAGATTCATGTTCCATAGGTGAATCAATCTTTAGGTTATGAAAGATGCAGTCTTCAAGAGCTGTAGTCTTGAAGAATGCTAAAATGTCATCATTTTACCAATTTTACCAATTAAATCTTTCACCTGCAAGAAACACTACTGGCAATCAGTTATTCTCTTGAGGAAATATTTGAAGAGCTTTAAATACTCCCCAGAAAACTAATTTGCTACAACTTCTGCCTTCCAAATGTAATTACAACTGAGTTATAAATCAAGATTTGCAAAGTGATACAAAAATACTGAACAATATTTTCACAATTTATATTTATATACGGGTAAATTCTCTTTTTAGGCAGAAACTGAAAGATATTGAAAGGTTTATCAAGCCATAATTTCAATTATGTTAGGAAAATATACTAGTCAGTTTAGAAGCCTATGGCAGCCAGGCGTTTTAGATTAAGCAGTTTAGTAAATTGAGTTAATGAACCTGGGATTTACCAGGTTCATTACTTTCAAAGTATCTCAAATTATTTTACAAATATTATTTCTGCTAATTGATAACTACAAAGGATCCAAGAAAGCCATATAGAGATTAATTTTATAAGAACAGAAGGATGTTAAAGGGAAACTGATTCCTTGCAGAAGCAGAATTTGCTAGCCCAAACTGGGATTAAGCTACTTATACATTCAACACCCATCCTCTTAGAATAGTCTTTAGGTGTTTCTAACAAAAAAAGAAATTAGTTTTAAATCAGAAGTGAAAGACTGAGTCTTTTTTGTAACTAACAATTCTAGTATTGTGGTTTGATGATAAACATCATAATAAACCAATATTTTACTTTTCCAGGTTCCTTCTTCCCATTCACTCATCTTGATTGCTCAGAGTAATCTTCATCCGTCAGTTTCAGGTATGATTCTCACTATTATGTTGTCCTCAGTGAAAATTTCGCTACGTAATTTCAACAGCATATGTTAACATTGACAATTAGCACAACTTCTATGTCATTTGACCTTCATTAGGAAAAATTTCAAGAAAACAGGAGATAAAAGCAGTGTTTCAAGCTTTTCATAAACCACCCAACCAACTTCCACCCACTTGTGTAAGAAGTCCTGATTCCCACCTTTAAAATAATGAGATTGAAAATTTTAGTATCCAAGAAGTTTTATTGTGTTCAGTATTGGTTAAAATCTGATATTTCTTTTTTCCTCTTCATTGCCTTTATCAATTGTTGTAACAATCTTTTATAATTAAATTTAATCTTAGTTGTACTTTTTCTGTGAAAAGTAGCAAGATAAGGCATTGCTATGTCTGTCTTTTCCTTACTTTGGTGTGAACTGCAATTTTTCCCAAACGCTCTCTTCCTGGAATAATTAACATATACTTTCTTTCTTCTTTAAGCAGAATTTAATTTATTTAGAAAGAGTTAATTTCTGCTTCTTTCCCCAGTGCTTTGTATACTATTTGGCGATGTAGTGTAAGAGGCTTGTTTTCCAAATTAACCTGGTTACTATACTGCTGAGTTTAAATTACTCTGATGCATGTACCTTTTCATTCTGGACTATAGCACACCACCTGAGGGTTAGTCCACTGCTAATATAAGTTTCTAGTGGATCTTAGGAGAACTGCCTTCACTGCTGATAGGAATTACTGAAATCCCATGAAGATGTGCAAAGCCAAACAATGTAAGCCAAATGGAACTGTGACTCTGATGTTCTGATTAATATTCTGATGTGGAGGTATACATTTTTAAAGAAAGGACAAGTAAGAAAAACATTGTAAGATATTCAAAGCTTTGAAAATGTAAATCCTGATTAAAAAAATAAGCTAATAAAAATGAATTCTTTTCTGTTAGAAAAGTTTCCATAGTTAGAATTCTTTCTGAAAATTTGTAATTTTTGTTTTCAAGTATCATTGCTACTGCAGTTGCACATCATTGCATGCCATGAATTTTGACAGGGGAGCAGTTCTCCATCTTAAGAACTTTGTTATTTGATCACCATTATCATATATGAAGAAGAACAAGTTCTAGACATGAATTGATTGTATTTAACCCAACTGGAACTCTCGTGAATTGTGTTGCCTGCTTAAGGAGCATGTACAGTGTTAGATCATTATTACTGCTGGTATATTTTCAGTGAGTTAGGAATGCATTTAAGACACTGTATATATCGGTAATGCTAATATTGTTTTTTATTATTAATACAGTAAAACTAGAATAATTTATCATTAGTGTTAGGAATATATGGTAGTTCTATTGTAAACATGTCTATTTCTGTACCAATTTCCTGATTTACAACAAGTCAATAATGACTTAAAATAGCTTCACATAATTCAGCAAATTTCTACCACTATTTATAATGATAAGAAATCCATCCACATTAAAATTCACATAGGGATTTGCTATTCTTCAGGCTCAGGTATTTTTTTTTCACACAAGCAGACTGTGTGTTGATGTTAAATGTCCCTGATAGTGGATATCAGGTATTATCCTGAGAATAACACCAATATAATGAGAAAATACCAGTGTGGTAGAGTACAGTAGTCAGAAATTTCAATGCCTTTCATAAATGGAAAAGTTTGATTCTATTGGTGTAAAAAATTACACATTTTAAGGATGGCTAAAATAAAGGACTCATAAAGCTCTTTTATTACAAAAATTCAAAGCAACAAAAGGTATAGTATATTTCTTTTTTCAAAAAGTCATTCTGGGTATTATTTTGCAGATCTTCTCTGCCCTGCTTGAAAGCACACAGCATGGCACTTGAAAACACCCAACCACTTCTATTTCAATAAAATACTAGATCTTTTTCATCATTTC
>VXBQ01007598.1:118742-131770 GCA_013400175.1 Phainopepla nitens | reverse complement strand
TCTCCCCACCAGTGGTCGGGGCCGGTGGGCCGTGTAGGAGCCGCCGCTCCACGAATCACGGAGCGCGGCCCTGAGTGACGGATGAGGAAGCGGCCGGTGCGCCCGCCCACAGGCGGCAAGCGGCCAANGGCGGACGGGGCCAATAGAGGCCCGGGGCGGGGTGAGGTGAGGACGCGGCGCGCGCGGGTCGCTGTGGGCGCTGAGGGGCCGCGCCGGCTGCCGCTGCCCCCGGCCCTGCTCGTGTCCTTGTGCCCTCCGCTGCCCGCCGGCGGCTCCTTCTGTGCCCGCTCTGCTCCCGCCCGGGTCACGGTGCCCTCGGACCTCGCTGGCTGCGGGCCGACCCCGCTCCGTCCCGCCGGGGCCGGTTCCGCAGCACGGGGGGCCGACGGGGGCTGCCCGCGGGGGGCTGTGGGGTTTGGGGGCCTGTTTTTCGAGTCTCTGGGAAGTGCGGGCTGGCAGCGGGGCCCGAGGGCCGAGGCAGCTGGTGTGGCACCGTGCCGCGGCGCGCGTGAGCTGCCCGTGGCAGGAGAGGGCCGCTCGTGAGGGGGTGTCGATGCTCCCACGGCCCGAGGCAGGCTCTGCGAGGCTCCCTTCAGCGTGCTCACTACGCGCTCAGGGGGCCCAGTGCGAGGTACGTGTTAACCAGCACCGAAATACTCCTTGGTTGTTGTTTGAGTTCCCTCACGCTATGAGTGTGCATGCCTGGGGACTGCGGTGTCTTTGGGTAAGGCACCGGTGCTCCCTAAAGCACAGGGATGGGTAAAAACTTGACAGTTTTAACACTTTCCGTTTTCTCATGTGCATATTAATTATATCTGATTAATAGTTTTACCTCAGAGAAACTCTCCCAGGTTACTGGAGCCTTTCCCATGGCGGTAGAGTTCAATTACAGTGAGGGTGATAAAGAGGTTCCTTCAGGTGAGTGAACTGAGCAGTGCTCTGCATGTGGGCACTTTGTAGTCAGCTAGTCCTGTTTCTTTGGTGCTCCTCACCAGTGTTTCAACCTTAAAATCCTACACAAAAGCTTGTACCATCTTGAACAATATAAAATGTCATGGTCCGGTTCCAGACATCATTTTTCAGCTTTTTTTTCTTGTCCCACATGAACTAGCTGTGAAAACAGGACTCGAAGTATTAGACTAAGTCTTTCGATTGTGTGCTGTGTATGAATGTCCTTCAGCATTTAGGCATGTAGGGCTTTTGTGAACTTTTTAATGCAGAAAAAAATAGCGTTAAGTGGAACATAACATAATAAAATGCACATATTTGTCTCTGATCCACAAAAGGGGTACTCTGAGCTGCACTATTGATAATTTATCATGTGGGTGTTTGACAAGCCCACACATACCCTGATATAACACTCTGCAGATACAGTCCTTGGTGTTCTGTAACACCCTGGAAATATTTAATTCGTAAATCCTGATGCTGAAGCCCTTAAGGTGTCAGAACCACAGTGCTCATGCCTGTGAATCTGAGCAGGTTTGGTTAGTCAGATAAATGCCACGCTCCAAATAGACTGTGATCCTAACGTGCAGCAAAATAAACATGTACACAAAATATCATGGGATTAAAATTGCTGTTCTAGAATGTCAGCCCTTTTCTTTGCAAGGAATGATTTTCCAGAGATTTTTGTCTTTAAAACCTTTTCTCCATGAAACTGGGAAAGAATAAAATCCTCCATTAATAAAATGCAGCGAGGAGCAGGGGAAGGAATATTTTGGTTTAGCTTTGGTTGTGTATAAAGGTTTCTGTCTTAACTTTTGCAAGGATGGCAATATTCCTTCATGGAGGAGGAGGGCAGGATCTGCTTGTCTTGTGGAATGAGGGAGAAATCCCTGCCCTGCTCAGGGCAACGTTTTAATAAGAGGGAAAAGAGTGGAGCAGTCCAGCCCAGCAGGTGGCCTGTGGTGAGGCTGTCAGTCACGGGCAGGGTGACTCTTTGGAGCAGCACTGTGGGAATGAATGTGGCACTGCCTTGGACAGCAGTTAGATAATGGAGTGGTGCTTCCTGCAGCAGGGCAGCGTCGTGTGCCTGGGATGGGGACAGCTGCTGTGGGGGCCAGGTGGTGTCAGCCCAGACATCAGGTGCCTGTGTCGCTTCCCTGGCCCGTCAGCCCCCTCTGGCTCTTGCAGAGCAGTTTCTTTGTGGTGGGCTCACAGCCCTGCCCCAAGTCTGTCCAGTGTGCTGCACATACAGATGGGATGGTCAGGATTAGCAGTGCAGCTTGAAGTCATCCCAAGAATGTCACCTCCTAAACACTGAGCTTGTGCTGTGCAGAGCTTTCTAGCCAGAAGTGTTTTCTTTGGAGAGTTCTGAAGGACTTAAGCATAAGCTTGGCTTTGAGTGGGAATGCTCAGGTGCTTACAGTTGGTTTATAATGAGTCATTTACAAACTTAAGCCTGATTGTTTAGTCCTTTCCTAAACACCAGTTGCAGGAGGCAGAGGGGACATCTTTATCCCCTGCTGCTTTCTGGAGAAAGTGTCAATTCTGCAGTTCTCTCTGTTCTGTATTTCTTTGCACCAGAAATGACCCTGCTGCTCTTTGTCGACAGTGTTTCCTTTTATCCCTCTCCTGGCAGCTGCTCTTGCTCCATTCTGATGTTGGAACAGCAAATGAATTCCCTCTGAAGCAAATGTCAAGCCAGTAAAGATGTTGAAGCAGCAAGAAAATCTTCTCTGTCTCTGAAGATGGAATTGGAGACCTTTGTGAATGAGATTTTCTTAAAATAGCTCCACAGTGTGTTATCTTCCCTAGAAGGTGCAGAATTGAAAGCATCACCACAAGGCACTCATCCTTGTGTGAGCAGCATCCTTAAATGATGGGTTTTGGAGAGGGGAGAGAAGCAGGCTACTTCCTTTTCCTCCTCTCCAGGCAGAAAGCACTGCCTGATTGTAATCTCTGTGTGATGGTACCTTTCTGTTTTTTCCAAGATTTGCATCGCTATTTGTTGCTTTTTTAAATATGTCAGATGTTGAGTGACCTTTTTCTCCATGATCCACGTTTCTAGAGTAAACTGCTAGCTGAAAGTAGTGCCAAGCCACAGGTTGAGTAGAGGTGCTCTGAGTTACCCTGTCTGAGGGCCAGGGTGGCCGTGGGCTCTGGGGAGAGCAGAGATGCTCAGCTGGACAGGCTGAACTCTGCACTGAGTCGCTTCACGCAGTTCAGTGCCTGCCTCGATCCAAACCTGTTGTCCAGGGAAGACAGCAGCTTTGGAAATCCTCCCTTCCATGGAGCTTTGGAGTCCCTGCTTCAGGTGATGGGAGCTCCGTCTCCATGGTCAGACAGACCACAGGCACTGGTTGTACGTGGACAGTTTGGTTGTTTTGGAGCTCCTGCTGCGTTTTGGGGTGTTTGGTTCCCTGGGAGCCTCGGGCGAGCCTCGGGCCCCGCAGCAGGGACGGCGGGAGCTGCTCGGGGCTGCTCAGGACGCCAGGCACAGGTTGGGTGCTCTGAGCTGTGTTCGTGTGGAACAGACAAGTTCACAGGCTGTCTGGCTCCTGAAATAGCAGTGTCACATTATGTGATAAAACCTGGGCAAATAATTGTCCTTATTTTCTGTTCTCAGAATATTTGCAGGGAAATCACTTTTTTAAAAAAGTTTTTCACTCTGAAGACGCTCAATAATTGTGCTGGAATTTAGATATTTTTTTTTCTTTATAGGCTGATCCAACAAATTGATTCTAAATCTAGGTTGCTGAATGTTTGCTATTTCAATCACTCTGGCTGTGATTATTGTGATAGTAAGCAATATACTTTCTTTGGTTTAAGTTTTGGATATTTGCTAAACTATACATGGTTACATGTGCCAATCTAAAAATTCAGTTTATTTACAAGTGTGATGTTTTTCTTTCTCTTCAGTATATATACTTTAAAAATACAATTGCATAAAGGTTCATAGCAAGAAAATAGAAAAAGCTGGGCAATAGATTTGAAATAATATTGGGAAATATTTTCTGACCTCTAATCATTATGATGTTGTGTCTTCTAGTCTTGAAAGTAAGCGTGGGAAATTTAAGCATGGTAAAGCACATGATTAAATCCATTCCTATCCAGCAAAATTCTTGAACTTGATTTGAAACATGTGCATTAGTTATATTAATAACTCATAACTATTCCTTAAACCCAGCCAGTGTCAGACTGACTAAATATTAGAACTGCAAGGTAAATATGCAGTAAATAAGATAAATATGGGTGCTGGCTTTGCCATGAACTTGTCAGTGATTTTGACTTCTGCAGTCATTTCTATGGCAGTTGAAATCAGAAAAGAATGGAAATTTCAACTAATTTTTTAATATGCTGAAATGTATTAAGTTACACAAAAGAATCCATATTATAGTAATCCTGCATATATACAGGGAAAGAGTACCCAGCGTGCATGGCAGATGGTTTCAAAGGAAATCCTCGAGAGCTAGGATTAAAAAGCAATTTTCAGCAAGTTTAAAATGGGTCTCCATATTTGGGTCACAGATATTAACTCTTTCGCTGCAGACGAGTGAGGGAGAAGTCTGGTCAGATTGTTATGGAAATGAAGCTGGCCAGTTCGTGCTGGGGAAGGAAGGTGTGAGCAGGGCAGTTCATTCTGCTCCCGGTCCTGTTCTCACACCAGTGGGATGTGGCACACAGAGACAGGGATGTAATGCAATAAATGGGATTCATCATTCCACCAAAAAACACTGGCAGCCCTCTGGAAAATAATGTTTGTGTGGCTTTGATCTTTGCCCACTAAAACAAATTTCCATAAAGACAAATGGATAAATAAGTTTTAGCATGTTAGGAACAGCAGATTTATACCCGTTTACCTTCGGTAAATTATTACCAATCACTTTACTAAAGTGTAAAGACTTTACAGAGAGCATTTCTGTGTATTCCTTTTGGACATGGCGAGCATGTATGATAGAGGATAAATAAGAAACTGAACAGCAATAATCTTGCTCCATCACAGACAGGAATGAACATAGGCTTGCTTGGAAGTATGTCTGTGCATGGAAAGTAAGCCTGTTTTTCTCAAACACGTTTTAGGGGCACACCAGAACTGTAATTTTTGTTTTTAAAGGTTCTGTAGTAAAAGGAACAGCAGCACGCAGCCATTTTTGCAGGCTGCAGCTGCTTGGAGGTGGCATACGAGCATGCAGAAATCTTGTCACCAGTTGATGCACGGAAGGGATTGAGTGCAGGTCAGCTTTGCACTGGGGGAATCACGAGAAGGCACTGGGCTTTTAGCAGATTAAAATAGGGCAGCAAGTTGGAGATTATGGGCTTTAACTAACTTGTACCAGTTAGTAACCGTGTCAGGAGTGTAATTCACATTTACAGCGGTGCTCTTTATACACTTTGGCAGCACAAAGAAACCTCAAGCTTTAGGTGAACTTTTCTTTAAAAGACACTTCCAAAGTGGAAATTCAAGTTAGACCTTAAGCACTGTTAATCCCTGAACAATGAAACAGAGCAACTGATACTGTTTTATTGTGTTCCCAAAGCTCAGCTGGGTGTATTTGGAGTAGGTTTGGAAAGCTTTCTGAGCCCAGTTGCCTGATGCTCTGCTAAGTGAATTATAGAAGTAACTGCTGGTTTGAGTATCAGCCTGAGGAGAAGTTAATT
This sequence comes from Phainopepla nitens, assembly GCA_013400175.1. Classification (NCBI taxonomy): domain Eukaryota; kingdom Metazoa; phylum Chordata; class Aves; order Passeriformes; family Bombycillidae; genus Phainopepla; species Phainopepla nitens. The sequence goes on along the minus strand of VXBQ01007598.1, from coordinate 126,169 downwards.
GTGTTTCTCTCTGGGTATTACATTGGCTGTGAGTTAGAGGAGGACTGTGCTTCTGAAAGGGCGTGGTGAATGTCCTGGTGGGCTAGCTGACTGCAGGTGTGTCTGCTAAGTGCTAATTAACAATGCTAATGAGAGGTGTTTTCTGCAGCACTCAGCCAAGGCATTTATCAGAGGTCCTCTGCTCTCAGAGAGGAAAATTTAGGTGATGGATGAAAATAAGGCAGCTTTTAGTGTTTCTGGTAGCAGAGGTAGAACTGTCAGTGGGCTCAGCATGAGCTATTGAAGTTGAATCTGTTCTTCTGGGTTCTTGTTCCATGTTGCCTCTCACAGTGTCTGCCTGTGTGCATCTTGATGTGGCCTTCAGAGGGCAAATATAAGTGCTGACATTAGATACCAAAGCTGGAATGTCCCAAGCTGTTGTCAAATCATCATATGCCACCAAGCTGTGCTACTATGAAATACTTGAGCCTGTTGATGTCAAAGCCATACATCCATGTCTGATGTAACTGGTCAGACAAAAGTGAAAGTTCCCATAGGGATAAACTGAGCTATGGATGGGCTTCTCAGCACTTCTTTATTAATGGCACTTCAAGTAGTGAGTCGAGGAGAAACAGATAATGAAAATTGATTCTTCTCTGCAGGTCTCTTGCTTACTTTTGGACTTGGACAGGCCTAATCTGTGAAGATAATTAAAGTTCCTCTACTCTGGATGCTGTAAGTGAATTTTTTGTTATATGTATTGTATCTGGTTGAGAATACACACCTGAAGTATCAGCATTGACCAAAATATCACGTAGAGAGGTTAGCAGGCTGAAGAAGCTTGTGACTGGAGAATGCTCCCATTGGCAGTGGCACAGGGTGGTGGCCCTGGCTGACAGTCAGCATGGCAGTTGTTTGAGTTCCAGGTGTCATGATAACATAGGGGGACATTTTAAATACCTTTTGCTATTCAGTAGACCTCTCCCAGAAGAGGCCTGCCCACTTTGAAACCTGTCCCTGTGGCAGCAGAGCCCTTGGAGCATCTGGGATAATGGCTCCCTGGAGCAGGGAACAGGCTGTAGCTGGCAGTGCAGGAAGGCAGAGGATGTGTAGGAGGCTGGGAACAGACCCCCATGCCTTTGACCTTGTTGCAGCATCCCTTCAGGATCCAGAGGACAAGGCTCTGCTGCTTAATTGTCACAAGGAGGGGGGAATGACATAATTCTTATTTCTGCGAGATTCTTCCGCCAGTGAAAGCTTGCAAGAGCTCTTCAGATCCCCATTTTCTCCCCAAAGCTGTGGGAACAATTTTCTGGCTTGTAGAACAAAGAAGTTGGACCAGATACATAGCCAACATCTGCACCTGGCTCTCTGAGGAAGCGAGTATTTGGCATAGAAGCTGAGCTCCCCTCTGCCAAGAGAGCTGCCCGTGCAGTTGTTCAGGGATGAAGATGGCAAAATGTCTTTTCCTTATTGACTCACCAAAGCAATGTTATTGATCTGTATCTGTCAAAGTAAAAAAAAAAAAATTGGGAAGGAAAATATCTTGGCTTTTAAATGTCAGAGTTTAGTCAATGGTTAATCAAATGCTGTCTAACCAGCCCCGTTAAGATTTTGCTGGTGTATCACTTCAGTTCCGATGGCAGACACATCACATATGGGTTGCCATTTTGATGGCTTTGAATGGTAATCTGACCCATAAAAACTGAAGCATAATATGCAAACTGATTTTTTTCTGGCCTGCCCTGTTCTTGGTGCCATCTGTGTTAGGATGGAAACGAGCCTGCTCAGAACGTGGGCTGCTGGTTTAGAGCTGATCACAGATGGGTTTGGAAGAGTAGCCTTGTGTGCACAAGGAGAGGGAAGATGCTCCTGGGCAGGAAGTTCCACTTGAAGTCACATTATGTCTGCTAAATCCTGTGGCCTATGGAACAGCCACCAGACCTTTGCTGAATTCTTCATATGGATTAAGTAAACTAAATTGACCTTCTAAATATCAAGAAAACCCCCACAACTTCCAAATATTGCTCTTTTTCCACCACTATGTTCTACTGCTGTCATCAATAATGGAACAGAGTACAGGAAGTTGACATTACCTGACCCTGTCAGGTATTTGCTCTGCATCTGTTCAGCAAAACTGGGCATAGTAAATTATTTCATGAGTTTTGTAGACGAGTTTTAATCTGTAGTATGAATCATGTTGAATTTACAGGATTCAGGCTGCTGTTTCTGGATTTCTGTCTTTGATAATTAATAAAACTCTGTGTTGTAGGTTAAGGTGAGTACCTGTCCTCTGCTGTTGCATCTCAGATCAAAAATTCAGATGTTTAAGTGCCTAATTCTCACTGTGGTCAATGAGATCTTGGTTTTCTTCTCATGATGAGAGAGCTTGTGCTCTAAAGTTAGAGACTGACTGCCTTGTCTTACGTGGAACCACAAGTGTCCTGGTGCTATTTATAATCCCAAGGAACACATTAAATAATTTTCACTGGTTAGGAATGTGGTGTAGAGAACTCTGATCTCTTTTTTTACTCTCTTTAAATCAATGACATTGATTGAGTGACCGTTTCTTTGTCAGAAAGGAAGCCTGTAGAAGGCAGCACTCATTGATGAGTTTCATGGTCGTGACACACTTAAACATCCCTCTCAAGACATCTTGAAGCCTTTTATTTCCAGGCTAAATAAACACCAATTTCAGCAGAGTCTCATCTACTCCCTTTAATTACTGCTGCTGAGAGAAAGTTTCTGCCAATGCAAATGTGCTATTTTGTCATGTCACATCAAATTGCATCAGCCTTATATTTAGGAGCAAAAAGAGGGGGCGGCTGAGACAGGATGTGGCTACAAATGGAACCAAAGGGTTTTCTTAAATATAGGCTGAAAATAGACAGTTGAGGCAGTGGTGCTTTTTCAAGCAAAGATCCATGAAAGGGAAAATCAAGGCAGTGACGGCAGAGCAGGGCTGGGGCTGAGCAGAGGGAGCTGCTGAGCTCCTCACTTGCACACACACCCTGGTGTGTCAGAGGGGCAGGAGGTGCACTGGGGCTGTGTCACACCTCCTTCTGTCTGCTGGCTGAGGGAGGGGCAGCTCTGCTCCCCTCCAGCCTGTGCCTGCCCTTTCCCCGACCATGTGGCCCCGTGCAGCAGAAACTCAGCTCTCTAAACTAAAGAGGTTGTGGCAAACAGGCACAGACAAAATTTGAGTAGCTGTCTAAGTAAGTACAGGAGGCTTTGAACAATCCCTCACACCGCTTTCGAATGTAGTGTCTCTAGAGAAATACTATTTTTTAAAACTTGTTTTTTAGAAAACATAAACAGGTTCCTTGAGGAAAACACTTTTTGCCCCCTTAGTATTGGGCACAAAATGATCTGTTGAAATTAAATGCATAAATGATGGATGTAATGGAGCTTGCTTTGAACTGATGAGTCTGATCAGAGCCTGGCAATTAAACAGAGTTCTGAAAGATTAGCTGTGTTTGAGAACCAGCAGAACTCAGGGAGGAAGTGATCTGGGGGCGTGTGAGCAGCACCTACTTAGCAAATTGGAAAAATACTATTCATTTCTTACATCTAAGTGCTTGGAATCTCTCCTCAGAAGCAATTGGTGATGATAGAGGTAATATTTTTATTCTTGTCACCAAGGATAATAAAAATGCAGTAGAAGCTTAGAAACTTGTGTATTTACAGCGTTCTTACAGGCATAAGTCAAGCAGCATTTCAGGCTGAAGCCGGAGAGCAAAGGCACCCAGGTCTCCATGGCTGGGTGTCCCTGGTCCTGCAGGCCTGGAGGACATCAAATGAAGTGATGCTGCCAGCTGTGGAGTTCCTTACAGCAGGCAGGTACTAACGTGGTGCTAAATGCACGGCCGGGGTGCCCTGGAGGGATAGACACAGGACAGGACAGGACAGGACTCCCTGGGGCCGTGCAGCCCCCCTGCAGTGTCTGGGGCCCTGCTGGCTGCACAGGGGCCAGGGACACCCTGCAGCCAGCGCAGCCTGGCCTCTGTCCTGCTGGGGGGCTCTGCCCTCGGCCTGGAACAGCCCGGGGCACAGTCCTGAGTCATGCTGCTGCTACTTCCAGCATTAATTTGCATAGAATTCCTCGGATTTCTTTGTCATTTAACCCACTTCCCAACTTAACCACATCTGATTTTTGCCTCCACCGACCTTTTCTTTTTAAACGCATGAGTGTTAAAAACTCCTCAGTGAAATGTGTGTATTTTCATAGCAAGGAAGGGCATTTCTGTAATACTCTTTCAAAGCAAATCACAGAAATATTAAATGGGAGAGGAAAAATATAGATGTTTGGTTTTTATAGTTGGGGTTTGTTTGTTTTGAACTGAATAAGTCTGAAAATACTAGATAAAAACTGCAGATCAAATGAAAAGACTCCGTGAGCAGCATCCTCCAGATTGTTCCTCAAAAAACCCACCCAACTGACAACAGTACAACAGAAAAGTATTCTTAATTAACATCTTCAGTTAAAGGAGAAGCATTGTGGATCTCTTAAATGTATTATTAAATCTTCATTGTTTAGATAATTGGATGGGGACAGACACTTGTGCTGGGTGCTGTGTCAAATTCATCAGGGCCTGCTGTAATTCTAGTGCACTTGCTGGATTTCACAGCTATTTGTCTGGGTACAGGGGTAATTTGGAGGGTTGAGTGAAGCCAGATGACTGTAATGAACTCATTTTGAGTCTTTGACTCAGTTTGGAGGGGATAAAAAGATGCTATTTATAGGGTATTTTGTATTGTTAAGACTTCTGTTCTTCCTGTCTCTCGAAGTTTCTTTGGGTCACTGTCTTTGCTTCATCACCGATAATTATATCAAATTAATTCAGGATAATTGAGGTAATTATTAGCACTGGAGGTTACCACCTGGGCTTCGATTGAACCAAAGCGTTTATCCCATTTCCTGAGGTTTCTCCAAATGTAATCAAACCAGAATCAAGGGTGAAACCTAAGGCAGCTCCATTTCCATCAAGTGCTTTTGCCACTCAGAATTGTCCTGCCATACTGACTCAATTTATCAATACTCACTCAGGTGAGTATTGGTAAATGCAAAGGGAAGAGTTCTCTCTCACCCCCTTCATCTCTGCTAGAGCTCTAGATTAGTTCAATTACAGTAGAGTTGGTGTGCTGTGTGTACTCAGTTTGAGCCCTGTAGTCTGTATTTGCAAGAGCTTCCTGCTGCCCACACTTTTCTTTTTCTTAGATAGCCTTTGAGCTAGACTAGGCCTGGGAGAGTGACAGTGAAATTTTGGGGAAAACTTGAGCTATGGCTTTAAGAGCTCAGAAGTGTCCTGAAGAGGTGGTGGGATCTGCCCCTGATTAGCTGTTGGTATGGAAACAATCCCTGATTAGTGAGCTGGGCCAATCCCCCTAAGAGGCTAAAGGCACCCAGACTGACGTGTCCTGTAATGCTCTGCTTGTAAACATTGCTCCCAGGAGCGTGGGTTTTGCTCAGAATGTGGTGGCTCAAATTCATCCATGGTTTAATTCCACCACAGACAGGATTTATGCCAGGGAAGGGGTTGGCTCAGATTATTGCTGTGATTGAGAGTGAAGGATTGGCAGATGCTAAATTCCAGCAGGTGTGGATTTGGAAAAATCGACATTGAGTTGTTCCTGACACTGCTGTCAGGATAAAGTGAGTTGAGAAGGACAGCTCCAGGATGAGGTGTAAATCCCAGGCAGGGCACAAGCCCCATGTCACCATCCAGGGTTTATACACACAGCCAGGGCTGGAAGGGATGTGCTGGGGGAGCAAAAAAGGAGAGGTCACGCTGCACAGGGTTTATTCCCTTGTAGGCTGGGTGTGGTGTTTGCACTAAGGGAAGGTTCAGAGGAGTAGGTTAGGTACTTTTGGTTTAAAAAACCAAGTATTTTTTAATTGAACTTTAGTCAGTAGTGTGGATCACAGTGACTTCTTTTGCTGCTTTAAATTCTGACTCTCCACCTTTATGAGTTGTCAACTGTTGTACTTTCCTAAGCAGAGCTCTTTTGGCACTGACAGCTCCTTGTTTTACCCTCTTGACTTATTTTTCTAAAAATTATAAAGTTGGATTGCGTGAGCAAAGTAACCATGTGTTAAAGAATAATGGTAAAATAAACTTTAACCAATTTCAGTCCTTCCTGAACAGTGAGAAACCAGTACAAAGCCATATGTAAGACTTGCTATTGTCCCCATGCTTGTCTGAGCCATAGTCCATAGAGTTAATGTGATCATTAATCAGACAGCATGGTTTTGCCCTTCAAAGGCACTTCCATGCCTTATGCTGCCAGCTGGGTATCTGTCCATCACCACCAGTTCTGGCAGCTGATTTGGTGCCCAGTTGGATGTTTTAGAAGGTGATACAAGCTCAGCCAGAAAGTTGTTGCACTGAGTGGCATAAAGTAGTTGGGAGAATCACAATTGCTGAACTGGAACTAAGCACTGGAACATTTCAAAATAAAATATTTACAAGAAAGGAAGGAATGAACAGGCAGTTTTGGTTTAAAGTTCATAACTCAATTCCTATTCAAGCATGATCCCAAAGGTAAATACTTACAGATTTGGCCACTGAGAACAAAATTAATTTTAACAGCAGTTGAACTGAGCAATTCAGAGCTGGGAAGAAAAAGTTCTTTTGAGATTGTGCCTTTCAGCATTTCCTTTAAGCTGGGAGAATCATTTTCAGGAGAAAAAAAGTGGAGAACTTTGAATTGCACCTAAACCAGGGAGGTTCCTGTCCTCACTAGTGAGCATGCACCAAAGAATATTACTCTAATTAGTCAGAACATGCTTATTAATTATACAGAACAAGGTAATCTGGCCTCAGCATGGGCAGCTGAGGCTGCTTCCTCACTGGTGTAGGATTGCAAAAGCCTGAGTGTTTTATTTGCAGTATTGCATGTCTCTGCTGTGTGATACCAAACCAGGGTGTAAGGTAAGACATCTGCCCTGTGGCTTGGGTTAGTTTATACAAGTGGTCATTATGCCCAGCTCTAGCACTCTTTGTCATTCTCCAATTTTATCAATTACAATTCTCTATTTTGTATTCATATTATAATTTATTATGTTTTATATTTGCAAACTGGCGACATTGTTGAGTAGCATTAGGCCTGATCATGATGCTGTAGAACTGCATGAAGTGTGTCCAAGCAGTGGTGATTCTTTGTCAACAAAGAGATCTTTGGGGTCTGTCATTTGCCAGTTCTTAATCCTTCGTGTGCTCTACAAAATAATGTGTTACACTGCAGGGCCGTGCCCCCAAACTGTTCTGCACAGTCACCTGACACTGCTTCTGCCTCATGCATCAGAGCATAAAGGGGAGAGGAGCAGAAGTAGAAGAGAACAGAACAGGCCCAGCTACCAGCCCTCGTGCGATGGGGCTCTGCAGCTCGTGTTTGGAAAGGACAAAGCCCCAACAATGCCCGGCCGCGGCTCCTCAGAAGCGATGGCA
>VXBQ01007598.1:57047-112367 GCA_013400175.1 Phainopepla nitens | reverse complement strand
CGGGCCGCCTGCAGGTGGCGGTGCGGCCCGGCGCGGGGCCCGGACGGACGGACGGACGGACGGATGGACGGACGGACGGACGGACGGACGGACCGCCGTCGGAGCGCCGGGCTCGGCTTAGGGAGGAGTCAGGCGAGACCGCGACGGCGAGCGGGCCGCCCGTGAAGTTCATAGAGTGTTGTATCAAAACACTTCCTTTTCTCTGCTAACCCTCCTCTCCTGGAGTGCCTACTCTCTGTTATACTTCCTCTGCCATCACTGCTGTTGTTCCTCTCTACTCCCATGTCTTTCGCATCACTCTTATGCACCCTTAACTTTTGTTGTCTTTATTTTACCTATTCCTTAATGCTGTTCTCATCTTGTCTCTCTACCCCACTTATTTCTTCTCCTCAAGTCCTTTTCTGTTCCAGATGACAGTCAGTATTATGCTGAAGCCAGCCTTCTGCTTAACTTCAATAAAGCAGGAAGGTAATAGACTTTCTCAACAGAGTTTCTCCATGTGAGGAAAGCCACTTGTATTTCTGTCTGGGTACATTTTTTTTGAAATTGCAGCCATTCTGGTTTAAACTTTGAAAATAATTTGGTGCAAGGTAGAGCACAGAAAGCTTCAGCCTTGATAGTTGACAAGGAATATCCAGTATGATCCCTAACACTAATAAAATACCTCAAGCGCTTTTGATTGAAACTCTCTGAATGTGCTGCTTCTGATCAAGACCAGCAAACAGGTGACCTGTGCTGTTCTCCAGGTCTGTTCTTGTGTGTGGTCTGTAGCATGGAGATGCACTGAATTTTGTATCACTGCAATAGAGATTAAAAACTCTAAGACTTAATGGGATTAACAGTGTATGGAAGCATAGCAGTTTCCTGAAATTTAAATGTGGAGTGATCACACCCCTCTATGGCTTGAATTTAATTTAATTTTTGGTAGTGTGAGATGTAATATTTTGTTGAGTTACAAATAGAATAATTGCCTATGTTTAAATCATTCTTACATGCCTGTTATTTAATTTATGGCTAGTTCAAGAGGGAAAGGACCATGGAGCTGGAAGGTACAGCCATGGCATATCTGCAGCTCCAGATGTCAGGTGCCAGCTGGGATATGAGAGCATCACATCAAAGGTATGATAGATGTAATTGATACGGAGGACTGAGATCTGTGAATTTTAGGGTTTGGAAAGAGATAGAGCATTCAATTCTCAGTAGAGTGCAGGTGGGAAACATGGTTGGTGAGGCAGCAGATATCATGACTAAATATTTTTATAGTAGGGATTCAACTGGAGGCATGAGGAGATGTCTGAGGGACTTTTGTACAAACATAATCCAGTTTTCAAAGTAAAAAAAACTTCTAATACAATCAAAGATAATTTTATTTACTCAATATACAAGTAATTTTCCTGCTGGTGAGGAGATATGGTGCTAACAACTACTTCCTTGTAACAGTGAAAGTAACCCCAATACCTCAGACATGTTTCTGTCTGGACTGGACTGAAAAGTCCTTCAGCTGCAGAGCTGAGGCTTTCATGTTTTCAAGACATATACAAATTCTATTTTCCAGCAGCATAATTTGAGACCAAAGATGTTATAGTAACCCTGATGTAGATGAGAACCTGAACTCTGAAAGGGTTTTGGGCACAGCTTCAGTACTTTCGACCAAAATCATTTTTCCAAAAACTTCTTTTCAGGAGTCATTTAACCCTGGAGTTGTCCAAATTTATCACTCACTGACCTGTCTGACCTGAGAGTTACACAGTGAGTTCTCTTCACCTGTGTTTGAGCAGCTCTCTGCCTCTGTGCCACCCAGCCCTGCTGAGCCTGAAGAGCTGTTCCCTGTTCCCTTGGTGCTTCTGTGCTGGCAATTACTGCCCACGGTGACAAAGACACGGTCACGGGCAGCGTCCTCCCGGGTTCTGCCCTGGCAGTTGGGAAGAAAGTAGCACCTCCAAATAGACTGGTGCATCTGTGTTCCCACTGTCAGTCCTCCAGAATCTCTGACCATAGAGATGGTGGGTAAATGAGGCTGTGTTGCATTCTGTAATTATTTCTGAAGACTTTAAAAAACTCATAATGCTCATGAGGCTGCTGACAGAGCAAGGGATAATGTTAGTAAAAGGAGACAAGCATATTCATAGGCTTCAGTTTCTTTTACTGAAATGAGGAACCCATTTCTGTGGCAGTTCTGGTAAGTGATGGGCTGTTGATAGGTGATTGCAGTAACCCAGTGATCAAGGGCCAGTCAGGAGGCAGTGTCAAAGCCCTGGGTTTGTGGCCTCACTGCAGAAGCATTTGGTCACCACCACCACTATCAGTGGGGAAGAGTATGCTGTGCCATTGGCTAGCCCGGGGTTTTCATTGTGTTGACACAAATGTAATAACTACATTCTGCCAAAACACTTTTGCAGCTGGTTCCAGTAAGATCCTGAGTCAGTAACTTCTCCTAGGCACTCCACATTAGGAGCTGAGTGAAGTTCAAAGGTTGTGTGTGGGCAACTCTTGATTAAGGTAGCGAGGGTTTCACTGCAGGCTTGTTAGGCAAGAGCAAGACAAACATTAGAACCAGGAGAGACAGTTGGGAGACTTCTGATAAATGAAGTGTTATCAGGCTTTACATTCTTGAAGTATGGAGAAATGAATCATTTAAATCACTTTACAAACTTATCAACTTCCAGTCTAAGGCCAGAGCCAACACTGGTGCTATATTTTCTGTTTTGTGTATACATGGCCTTGGAAACCTAAAGCTGAAATTGTGTGTGAACAATCTGTACATTAGAAGTATGGAAGTTGCATGTCAAAAGATGGAGCAGTAGCACTGGGTTGGTCAATGTATTTTTAGTGTTTATGTTCCTGCTCTTAAGTCCACAGAGAAATGGTAAGGACCACTTCAGTTATTACCAGCCTTGAAGTTTCATACAGAAGCCTGTGTAGAGAAAATCTTTCTCTTTTATTTTTTTTTGTAATTCATTTATTCATTTCAGGTTTTGGTATGGACAGGATTGTAAACTCATGTTTTAAGCAATAGCCAGGATAGCATTCTGCCCTTCACGTGGCCAGAGACAAACACACTTCTGATCACATTCTTGTGTCAGAAGCGTTACTGATTTCCATTCAACTCACCACCAAAAGTCATTTGAGCCTTGTGGGTGCTGAATAGAATATTTCCAACCCAGGCCAGGCCTTGCTTAGCACCATTTGTCAGTAATGGAATATTCTTTAAATCATTCTTTAGCACTTTGTAAACTTCCTCACGTGGTGAGTTATGTCACAGGCATTGCTTTTTGTTTAGAGACACCTGAGCATGAGGGCTTGATGCTAAACAAAAAACTCTCCTCCGTGGTGTTTGGCTCATTTTCAAATGTCATAAGGAAGTAATCTTGACTGTGATGCTGTAAGGGAGAGGAATACATGCTTTTCTGGGAGAAACAAATAATACTCTCTGGCATCTTTTTAAAGGAAACAGTTCCATATTTATAATAGTTTTTAACTTGGCATTATAAATTGTGCTTTCATATAAAGCTTTGAGAAGCTGCAAACTGAACAGGCAGCACATCTGTGAGTCTTAAGTACTTAATATCATAGTACCTATTCATTGTGAGAGTCCTTGACCTTAAACTGTAAGAAGAAGTCCTTAGAGCTTTGTGCTCCACAATGTCATGTCCCTCAGTGTCACCCCAAAGAGCAGGGGTGATTTGAGGTGAGCAGTGTCTTGGTCAGAGCAGTCTAAAGCAAGTCCCTGACACCAACACTGCTGGACACGGAGCTGCACTGCCCACTTGGTCTGTGGCTTTCCTGCAGCCTTGCCTTTAGCTCAGAGCTGATGTACCTCTGCTGGAGCATGAGCCAGCTGGTGCATCTTTCAACTTTTGTATTATTTGATTAATTTATCTTATACTTCTGTCAAGCCAGGTTTTATGAAATAGTGTTAACTGAAGTATACACTAGTCATCAAGTACTCCTTTCAGCTTGTGATTAAGCAGGGCAGACACATTTAACTTTAAAAAAGCCCTGCTCTTTGAAGACTATTTTCCATATTCCTCATAATTTGTTTGATATTTAAAATAGTTTTTAAAAGTTTAGAAGCAGAGGGAGGCATCTGTCACTTGCACCTAAGAGCTTAACAGTGCTTGGTTTGTCATGGGGAGAGAGATCCCTGGCAGTGCTCACTTCACTTGTGGAGTCTGAAGAGGAAAGTTCTGGGACTGCTGTTTGCTGTCCTCACCTGTGGACACTGAACTTGCCCCTTCTGTAACTATCAACCTGGGTGACTTTTCCCCCGAAGAATCTGCCTTCATGTTCTGCATGAATCCATTTTGAAAAGGATTCCTTTGATTTTTGTATTTTTAATCAGCAACTTCTGAGCCAGCTTGGTTTGGGTGTTTCACGGAATCATTCAGGTAAAAGACTCCCTAGCCCATGGAGTCCAAACTGTGCCCAATCCCTACCTTGTCCCCAGCCCAGAGCCCTGAGTGCCACATTCAGGCCTTCCTTGGACATCTCCAGGGATGGGGACTCCAAACCTCCCTGGGCAGCCCCTGCCAATGCTTGACAAACCTTTCTGTGAAGAAACTCCTCCTGGCGTTGTACCTGAACCTCCCCTGGCCCAGCTTGAGGCTATATCACTACCCCATATAAAATATTTTCTTATAACTGCAGCTGCACAACTTCAGAATGAATGGCCTCATTACCTGTGGGCTTCCTTCTGCTGGGGTTCAGCATCATCTGTTTAAGAAACATTGCACTTAATATCTTTTTATTGTTACAGCTTATTTTTTGCACCATCTCTGGTATTCATTCTTGTTGAGAGGAGTTTAAAACTGGTGGTGTTTTGATTAATATTCTCCCTTTCCACAGTATGGATTTTAAAAGATGCAAAATTGACAATAAATTCTTGTAGCTGATGAGGTTGATTCATGTTCTGCATTAAATAAAATCACAAGGATCTGGGATTTTCTCAGTCTTGCTTCAGTTTCTTAGCAGTCATTTCATCTACAGAAAGTGGGCTGTGTCTCAGCTAGTGTGAAACAAGGAACAAGGAAAACTGTTTGAAAGCAGATGTCAAACAGAAGTTAGTCTGGAAAATATTATATCATGATGGTGGGCACAGACAAAGGTTGTATATTTTGGAGCCACATTCCTGATACTGATCTAATTTGAGGACTGACTTTTCATGCCTAAAAATAGAGTATTTTGTTTTCCACAATTGTGCAACTGCAAGGGCTGCTTTCTCTTTTCTTTTCTGTTTTCCCTCCCATTTCTAGAGCTCACAGAAATGTGTTTAACCACAGTTTACAGTACAGAATGCAGACACCTGTTGAATCTTGGAGCTTTCTCTCCCTCAAGAGCTCTGTTGAGTTTGTCCTTCTCCTAGCTGGAAGTATCTCACAGAGTACATTGTGGCTTTCTGGCCAAGATTTCAAAAGCAATTCTGAGATTGCTTTTGAGGTGCTGAACTCAGGAGACCTTCAAAGGGCACACAGCAGCTCTCAGACAGGTTGGGGCTCAGGGGACAAGCAGCAGGAAATTGCTTATTCTCCATTAGCATGGCTCTGAGTTAGGGGGTACTGACATGGTAATGATCATTTTACAGCAATTTCAGAAAGATGGTTTAAAAATATTGAATCTCCAAATCCTGTTCCCAACTGACAAAATAGAGCCTGTAGGATGTCACAGTGACACTATGCCAAGTCTGGTTATTTCTAATTGAATAAATGCAATGAAAAGGCATCCAGGGTTTATTATTTGAGAAAGTTGAGATGGAGAGCCAGTCCCTGCACTCTAACTTCATTATCCTCATAAGCAAAAGTGCAGATTTTATCGCTGAGGTAATTATACAAAAATGTACACAGTATGAGTGGTGTTTAGCACAAAAAGTAACTTGAATGCAATCCATTTGTAGTTGAGAGAGGAACAGGACCATACACCCTTTGATCTAACAATGAGGCTTTGAAAAGTATAGATTGGGTACAGTACTGAACCTGTAATCTGCTCACTTTATTGCACTATATTGGGAGGGCTTTATTTATTTACCACTTAGGAAGTGTTTTCAATTTTATAAGTATCTGAAAGAAGTCACAGCTCATAATTACGTAGCTTTGCTCCACAGAACTCTGTAACACTCGTAAGACCCTCTGGAATTCATAGGGACTGTCTGTTAAATTTTGCCTTCATGCTCTATCAAATTCTGTCTTGGTCTGTACTAACAAAAGCAGTCTGGATAATTGCTTATCAGGATGCTTACTGTTCTTGGGTTCTGAGCTAAAGTCTCTGGAATCAAAGGGAAAGACTCCCATGTGCTTCAGAAGCGTTCACCATCTTAACCATTTTCACTACCTGGAATACTCAGAGGAGTGGCCTGTGCTCAGTCATGGTTACCAGAATTAAAAGTGAAACAGTTTTGTTTTTCCAGTTTTACAAAACATAGTGTCTGCAGCAGCCTAGGTGGACAAGTTCAAGAGGTGGTTTGATGGTGAAGGCAAATATATCCTCCATAAATCAGCTTGGAATCTGAACCCAAAGACATCACTCTATGTGAGGGGAAGGCAGAAAAATTCTGAAGTTTCTTTGGCCAGTATTTAGTTGCTTTCTTTTCCCATGCTCATATGCTCTTTTGGAAAAATAAATACTCAAAGTCCTGCTGCTGCTTTCAGTGCTGAAGAACTGCCTTCCTTTTTTTCTTGTTTTCAGCTTTATCTGTGTTAAATCCAGCAGTACGTAAAAATGAGCTGATGGTTTGCTGGGCAGTGGTTTATACTGTGCTCATTTGTTTGTCTCACCAAACAAATGGGTTCTTCCTTCTCCACAGTGCACTCAGTTTTCTGGTTAGTCAGAGAGGGGGTGGCATGTTTCCTGCAGAATTATCATCCAGCTGGGTGGGAACTTATTACAAGACCCTACCAAAACCATGCACAAGCTGTCATTTCTTACGTCCTTTTCCAAAGGTGTCAGACACTGTGGGCAGGAACTTGAGAAATCACCTCTTCTACAATGATCATTGTACCAAATCAAGACATTAACTGAGAGGATTTCTCTCTTATGAATGTGAAGTCATTGCAGGGTTTCAGTCCTCTCTCTTTCACAAGTGCAGCTTTCCTCTTCCATTAGGAAGAAATGAGACTTCAAAAGCAAAAACATTGGAGAAAATCAGGATCAGAGATGTTACGTTGGACAAGGACTTTGACACTTCCTGGAAGTACAGAAACTGTTGATCCCCAAAAACACCACTAGGAAGAGGAGCAGTGTGTTCTTTTGGAGAATTCTGAGATTGCAATTCAGTCTTCGAAGATGGTAAGTGAGAAGAAAGAAGGAAATATCATAGTTTTCAGCTTGTACTGGTCAAAGAGGTCTCTTGAGCTGCCCAAACCTAATGGACAGTGTTGTAAGCACAGAAAATTCCCCTTTATTTTCCCTTCTGCCAGGTTTCAGATGACTAAATCAAAAGTAATCATCATAAAAACAAGGTGAGGCAAGAACATGTTTTTGACCAAAAAAGTTGCTATTTCTGTCCCTCAAGTGATGTACACAGTCTGCAGCAGCCCCTCTTGCTTTGGAGGCTGTGCCCCAAATACCCGTGGCTGCAAGAGTTGGGCGAAACATTTAGACTGAATGAAATAGTTGTTTTGCATCTTGTCCTTTCAGAAATTGAGACAAAAATTGTTACGGCCAATAATGGCACCTGCTAATTAATCTGTAACAATCCTTTCATGTGTGACTCTTTGTTATAGATTAACGCCTGTAATTTAACCCACTCCATGAAGCCACCCATCACTTTCCAGAACCCGACCTTGTCAACACATATTCCTTTACATCTCTTTTTTGTATTTTGAAGAAATACAAGTGGCACTGAAGAATCTGCCATAGAAGTTGTACTTTTTAATAGAGGAGAGTAGATAGATAGTTGCTAGAGAAGGAGCTGTAAGGTCACACCCACACCCTCTGGCACCACTTCCCTATCAGGAAGGACAGAGGGGAGGCAATTTCACTCTCATGGAAAGTTTTGAAAATGTGATGTAGCTCACGCAGATACTGAAAGTTGTGCAGACATAGGCAAGACTGGCCTAACTGTAGTGCTTAGCAAGGAGTCCTTAAAAACAACTGAGGTAGTAAAATGGTGCATATAGATAAAGCAGAGCCTTTGGTTTTATGTAGGCTAAGGTACACTGTCCAAAGTGTGACACCTGAATGTGCAGGAAACAACTGAGTAGATAAAGGTATGAGGAGAAGAGACTCAGAGGTCACCACTAAAGAGAACCACAGAAGTTTTACTGAAGTGATTCCAACAGTCCTGTGTGTTTTGGACTAAAAACACAAAAGTCTTTAGATTCAGGATTCAAATTTCTTCTATACAGAAGACATTTGCAGCTCTGTAGTTCGCTGTTATTTTTCAAGCATAAAACTTTTTGCACACAGTTATCTTGCAGTCAGTTTTTTTCCTGTTCTTCTGTGACAAGCAAGGATTGCAGGAGCAAAAGTACTGAACACTATTCTATGCCTTTTCCTGATCCACATGCCAGCTTTTCCTTATGCTCCACACAGGGACATCTTCAGTGTAGTGAAATGATGTCCAGGAGTGCAGGACACCGGGGTTTAGGCCCAGTCAACTGCTAATTGCTATTTTGCTCTTTTTTTGCTGTAATTTTGACTTGGCTACTGCAGCTGTGGCTGAGGAGCTCAGGGGTGAGTCAGGAGTGTCAGCAATCTCTTCTTCCTGAGCCAACGTGCAGCCAGGCACAACAAAGTCTGGCTATTAATTGTCAGATGGCTTTGGTCCTCCCTCACTTCCTTATCCCTGGGATTTTTGGAGAGGGGACTGATGAGGGAATTCTGTTCTTTCTGCATGTCTGAGTTTGGCCTAACTGACAGCGAGCAGACAGGAAGGAATGGGTTTACTGGCACATCTCTACAAATTCAGCACTCTCCTTAACTTTCATTTTCATCCTCAGATGGTCAGACTGGGAAATTTTCCACCCTGCCCTGCTGTCATTTGACATTCAATCTTCCACTGGAGAGCAGGATATGACAAACAAAACATTGCACTTTCCACACTAAACTGCTGCTTTAAACATGCCTTAAATCAAAAACTAAAAGAAGGTCCAGACAGGGCTGGGATCCTACTTTTATTTGCATATTTTCAAATGCCAAGGCCTGGATCTTTTATTTTGCTTTTGGTAGAGTTGTTATCCCCACTTTATCAGGAACATTTTGAAATAATAAAGAAGCCAATGAAGAAGGGGCTGCAGTTAATGGTGAATATCTTAAAGCCCTTTAAGGAATAGTCAGCAATCAGAACACAAACCGAAAAAAAAACCAGAGTTGCCATCTTGCAAAGTTTGGGGGAAGATTCAAACCAAACAAATTTTCTTTGGGAAATAAAATACCAAACCAGTGTAAAAGAAAATGACTGACAGTAGTCAACAAGAGGGGATATTTGGGAACAGCAATAGTTATTTATTAATTGTATCTTTGTCAGCAACCACCAGACATGAGGGAAGTGCTAACAAATCTGAGATGCCGAGTGTTTACAGGGGCTGCAGTACTGTGTTTATTGTGCTGTCACTTGCAGCACTGCTGCAAGAGACATCTCAGACAACAGTTACATTAGTTAGAAAAGGGATTTAGAAAGAGCTCACTAACAACCTATGAAATGTTGGGACAGCTGAACATCTCTTTGGGTTCCATGAAGTTGGGAAGATCAGCCCTCGTTGGCATCAACTTTGCCTCAGTGTAGTAGTTCTTTGAAGACTCAAAATGCCCTGATCTCAGAGGAGCAACCTTACAACCAGAGCTTGATTTGTAAATGTTTTCAGGAATACGACTTCTTGAGCTCATGCAGAATCTTGCAGATATGATGCCTATTATAATATCAGACACAGAATATGACTCACTTGGAGGGAAATTGCAGAGAGATGATTGTTGAGGCTACAGACAATCAGACACTCAGAAACAAAGTAAAATTTAACTCAAGATGACAGCATTGAATAGGTCATAGTCTGCTCTGAAAGGGCAACTCTTTCATCAAAATTAATGCAAGGAAAGCAGACAGTTTTTGCACTCTGATAGGCCAGAGGAAGAAGTGTCTGTTCAAAAGTAGGAAATATGGGCAGAATTGCTTTTCTGAAGGAAAAACCTTCCAAGCACTGTAGAATATTTGTAGAAGGAGTGCCCAGTGATCTTGTTTAGTTACTCTCTAGTCCACCTGAGGAATGAATGGTTCTCTCTTGTTCTTACTGTACAGAGGGAGTTTTATTATTGATTTCAAGTGAGTAAAAAATCAGGTCCTGTTTGAGCAACTGAAGTGATTAAGCAGTTCCCTGAATGGCTGTACCTCAGCCAATCCATTTAACATTTGTCCAGAGGAAAGATGTTTCTCCTCCTCTGGTTATCTCAAATCTAGTTTTTCATATCCAATCCCTACATGATCTTCCCTAGATTTCAGCAGTCCCAAGGACAGGAAAATAAGGAGGGTGACTACTAAAAGCTTAGAACCCACTGAATTCAAATAAACTTCTACTAAGATATGTTCTTTCTTCCAGTACTAGACATTAAGATCCCCCATGTTATATAGAAAGAAGAGGTTAATAAGAAAGGGAAGGCTGCAATGAGAATTTTTTTAAACACTGTTACAAAGTAGCAGATGCAAAGGCAGAATTTTCTGGCATGGCATTGAGGGGCACAGCTCTCACACATGGTTTCTGCCTGCTGATTACATCTGCCTGATGACTGGAATATTTTAAACAAAGGGAATCACCTGCTAATTCTGGTGAGAGGAAAGACACCACATTAAAGAAAAATCCAACTGTGAAAATTCATGAGCAGTGGATGCTAAGCAGCACAGGCTTGATGAAGCTAAGCAGATGAATGCTCAGAAAACTCTCAGGTCTGTTTATCAAGAGATTCATCTCTAGCAATCCTGGATGGGATGCATACAGGGGATCTCGTGCATGAACACGTGTGCACAGCACTTGCTTTGCCTCTAGAAATGCTTTACACAATCACCTAATGTTCATTTTCAAATAGAAAAGCTAGACACAGAGAGAAGAAAACACCTTGCCCAAGCTTGCCCAGTAAAAGAGTGCCAGATGAGAAAAGAACACGCATTTCCTCATTTCTCTGGCTGCCTTATGCCACATTTCTGTAGATCTTTGGTCAGCAGCTGTAAATCTCTCCCTAGTTATCAATATCTCCCAAGTTATCATTTGACTCATATTAGTCAGCAGATTCGTTATTCATCTTTAGTTTGTAAAGTTTCCTTAAAATAGGCTTTTATAATATCAGGAAACAAATAAAGCACTATTTGGCACCACACTCATGGGCTGCAGGTGCCTGGCAGCACTGGGCACTGCTGCCAGCCCTGTCCTGAGGGGGTTCTGCCTTCCAGACTGCAGTGAGAAGCCTGCTTTTGTAAAAGGTACGTGTCCACATTGTCTGACATTGAAAATCAGCTCAGTAATCCCATCTTCCTCATCCAGCTGTCCCCCTGGTGTTCTCACATACAGCATGGGGGGAATGGTTTGTATTTCAAGAAGCTGCAGTTTCCTTCCAGTATTCCCAATACTTTGGAAAAGCATCAAGGGACAAATCTCGCAGGCAGCAACTGGCAGAACAGGGAGCTCTGGAGAGCAAGAAATTCTACAAATAGTCTATTGAGAAAGATCCTTTAAAACTTGATCAAAAGTAAGGAAATATATGTATGTGAAACCTAAAATACCTGTCCTTAGGTATAAACACGTGGTTAAATGCTTTCCTGGCCTGTATTGTAAAGCTCTACAGCCCTGTAACATTCCTCTTGAAGTTGCTCACTCTCTTCCCACAGGCATAGGTGGTGTACAGGAGGGTGCCTGGAGACTGGCCACAGAGTGATAAAAGCTGTAAGAAGCCCTTCAGCATTTATTTATTTTAGTTTTAACTCTGTGTGCAAGGCTGCAGACAGTGTTCAGTGTGACAGCCTGTCCTTTCCAGGAGCAGGAGTAGGAGTGGACGCTGCAGCACGCCGAGGGAAGGCAGGGATGCTGACAGCATCGCAGCTGCCTCCCTCCCTCCCTCACCCAGGTTGGGTAATACTTGTGCAGCAGCCACACACCCTCCACTTCTCCAAGCAATACAGGGCAAGAATCAGGGGAATCCCCCTGATTTCACTATCCATGTCCAGCCTTGCTTGGAGCTATTTTGCATACATAAAATGCACTATAAAATGCTTTTGCCTCACGGGAAGGATACAGAGCCTGAGAGGTGAAAGGCAAGAAACTTTGACAGAGAGGAGCCTCTCCTGGCAGGGCTGGGACACATCTCACAAAAGCACGGTAAGAAGCACCATGTTCAGGTGTTCATTCTGTCATTCATTTACTGCAGCTCACAGGTAAAGTAATTATATAGTAAACTGTATCTTTTTTACTGTGTTAGGAGCCAAGTGTCAGACTCAGTCTCCTGCTCTAGTTCCAAGCTGTCCAGCTGCTCTGGAAACTTTGTCCCTCCTTTCTGCTGATATAAAGGTTTGTGCATGTAACAGGTAACACTGCCTGTGCTATCCACAGAACCCCACAGTACAGGACTCAATGCAGCTTCTTGCTCTGAGTGCTAGAGAAGGGAAATGTGAGTCTGCTCTCTTTCTTTTTGCTTTTTCTTCTTATTTTTCTTTTTATTATTATCTTTCTTTTTTCCTCCTTTTCCTCATTTTCTTCTTTTTCCTCCTTTTCCTCCTTCTTCTCTCTGTGTATTGTTTTTATGTTTGTGGGGGGTTTTCCCTTTTTTCCTCTCCTTCTTTCCTTCCTTCTTTCTTTTCTAAGCTTGTGGTCTGCTCAGACACCAATATTTGCTGCTTTACACGACTGGGGGTCATCTGAAATTCTCTTGCCAGTATTTTACATTAGTACATGGCTGCACATTTCACTGAAAAAGTGTTAGTTTTAGTATCACTATCCTAAGAATGAAGCAATTTTCATTTTAAACACAGATGTTAGTTAGATCAGTTGGGCTGATGAGTTTCTGAGAGATGTTAAAAGGAGTTGCCCTCTTGGGTAAAAACTGACCTTGTTGGGTTTTTTATGTCCTTAGAAGTGTTCCCACATCACACAAAACAAGGTTTCAGCACAGTGAAGTAAAACCGCAAAAAAAGCATACGAAATGCTGTGCCCGTGGCAGTTTGTGTTCAAATCTCGTGCTGCCAAGAGCCAGTACCCCAGAGAGAAGGATATCAACAACAACGTGGAGAATTATAGGAAGATCCATGGGTAAGATCCTGGTTTTTAATGGTTTCATAGTTTATCTTTGATTTGAAAAGGGAAGATATTAAGTGGTTTGGGTCCTGGAGAAACCCATAATGTGTTTCCAAAATACTGATATTAACCAAGAAACTGTAGGTCTCTGGGTGATGTAACTTGGTAATGAACATTAAACACTTGTGTCAAACACTCATTGAGGGTATAAATCACCTTGCTTTCCTTTCATCGTCTAAAATTTATTTGGTGTGTTGTCATGGTTTCATGTATTCTAAGTCTCAGGAGGTGTGTATGCTATAAAAATAGCAAAGTGATTATTTATACTGTAATTAAGTTGGTGAAGTAGTTCTGTGATGCAGTTCATATACAGCACTGTATAAAATAAGTTGCAAATGCATCTTAAGTTTCTCAGTCTTCAGTGTTACTTATTTCAGGTTTCAAATCGTGCCTCCCTTCCTTTCCTTGCACACAGTGCTCTGGGAAGAGGGTACTGTGGTTTTACTGCTGCATCCTGCCCACTGCCACTGCTGGGGTATGGGCTCAGTGCACATTTCAGAGACAGCTGAGCATCTGCTGATGCTGAAAGCAAGGCCTAACATAAAGCACGGTGCCTCGTGCTGACTTTTCTTTCTCTCTCCTGAAGCTCAGAAAAGGATGATGCTGAAGTGCAGGGTCCAAGCAAGAAGCAGATGGAGAGGCTGCCCGTCGTAACTGCGGCACAGCGCAGCGAGGGAGGAGAGGTCTGTTCCCAGCTCCACGGGGACAGAACAGTTCACATGAGTGAGCTTGCTGCTCACACTGCTCCACGCTCCCTGTGAGAGCTGACTGTGCTTGCAGGGGGTTAGGACTGCTGGGACGACTTTGGGTGAAGGTTCTTTTCTGACAAAGAAGGGGCATTGATAAAGGAAGAGGTGACCCCACGGGGACTGGGAGGCCTGATTCCTTTAGATTCCTTTTCAAACCTTTAGAACAAACCTGTCCTGTCTCTAAAACTGGTTTGCTGTTTTCCTGAGAATGTGACTATAATGCTCAAAGTTACTCAGAGGACTTACTGAAATTATAAAGGTATTTGCAGTGGCAGACACTGATTAGTACAAAAATATTTTTTCCCCCATTTCACATCAAACTGTAGATTAGCTCAGTAGTTTTGTAGTCAAATAATCATATTGGAGCATATCACATTTATATCTAGTTTTTTGAATTTAATCTGAAATATTTTGACGTTAACATTAAATCTAAAATGAAACTGAAAGCTATTCAATAGATCTGAACACAGTATGCATTTTTATCTGTTCTCTGCCCAGAATCTCCCACCAAATGACATCAAAGTTTCAAACCAAATATCAGGATGTCCAAGACATGTAAAAATAAGAAATTTGGAAAATGGATCCAGCTTTCTTGACACACTACACTTGACTGCAAAAGAGGTAAAATATGGAAATATGAACAGAGAGTTTTCAGAAATTTTGAAAGATACAGAGTGCAACATTGTGTTTTGACATTTTATTGTTTTTCAGGTTATCAGTTGCCGGAGCAAAGCCTGCCAAGGGTCACTCATGGCCCCAAAGAGTCTGGTGAGAGGCACCAGAGATGGGCCAGTTCCACTGGAAGATCTTTTACCTCAGGCAATAGACTTCCTCAAGCAGTACTACAGTTCATTTAAAGAGTAAGTCAAATTGATTTTTGGTATAAAATCCTCTACTTACCTGTCTGTCTGTGAGCCTCCAGGAGAACTTGATTTCTTCACCGCTCTTGGTAACTATCCTGTTACATAGCATGTATCTTGTAACATATCCTGCTATATACATTCAGAAATACCTAAGGACTGTTAAAAATGCTAAATAAACTGTCCTTGTGCTTCATGTGCTCCATCTTCCAATCCAAGAACTTGGGAACACAGGGAAGGACTCTGGGCCATGCACTCCTCAGCTCCATGCCTTTGGAGTGTGCTTCATTCCAGTACATTGAGGACTCTCTGCCAGAGCATTACCTTCTGTTTTCTTGGGATTAGCTGCACTCAGATCAGTCTCAGTGTAGATCATGCCTTTTGTTTGTGCTGTTCCAAGTATCTTTTCTCTGTGTTCCTCTCAAGGCTTTAGCCAAAGATTGGAAGGCCAGTGTTGCTTCTCACCCTTGCTCTGTGCTATCAAGATAAGCTCACTGAGCATTCTGAGAGGGGTTTGTGTTTTCATGAAAATGGCCATGGTGCAGAGGCATCTTGTTGCAGGAAATGCAACTGGTTGATGTCCAAGGGCCTGCAGTGACATTCCACATGATGAGCTTTCAAGCAACAGTTCAGTGTTTGCTCATCCTATTAGAAAACATTATCAAACTTTCAAAGGGACTCAGGCACACAATGGCCACTTCTTTAGACACTCGGAACTCCTTGCAAATCCTTCTTCTCTCTGAATCTTTCTGAAAGTCCCTGTCTTACACACAGGCTGTCCTCACCAGCCTATTGCATTTGCACATCCCTGTGTCTCTGCTCATGGCTGTTTGATCACATTGATTTACACTATCTCACATGCTTGCCCTTGATCTTTCATCTTGCTGAAAATGTGAAAACTCTCAGACAGTGCAGGCTATTTTCATTCTGTCTGTAAGACAACAAAACAATTTTTGTCTCTGCTGTGATAAATATTTTCTACTGTTTTGACTTCACTCTCTGTTATCAAACTCAAGAATTTTACAGTTGGTTTCCTTGACAAAGGAATTGCTCAGCAGTTCCTTTTGGGAATGAAAATCTTACTTTACTCAAAAGAGCTGTGGCCTTGTAAACACAATGGAACTTTCAGTCACTCTCAGCCTACATGTGCCCTGAAACTCACCTGTTCTCTGGTTTTCATTTCCTTGTGATCTTTTTTCAAATTAATCTAGAAAATTCAAATCTAAACCAAAAATTTACACAGAATAGCTTGTGGCCAATCCGTGCATGTATTGGGTGGTGATAGGATGCTGTCACTATTTAAATTTCTAGTGTGTTAGTTTCTTCATGGGACCAGTAAGCTCTGTCCTTGCACTCCATAAGGACAAGTCTGAAATTCTGAAGCCAAAACATAATGAGAACATCTGCACTGTGAATGAAATTCTCGTTGTTCCTTTTCATGGCTGTTTCCTGTTCAAAAGGCCAAAAATCAAAGAACATCTGGGCCGGCTGGAAACAGTGACCAAGGAGATAGAAACAACAGGAACCTACCAGCTGACAAAGGATGAGCTGACCTTTGCTGCCAGGCAGGCCTGGAGGAACGCGCCCAGGTGCATCGGGAGAATCCAGTGGTCCAACCTGCAGGTGAGCTGTGCATCTACACCTCTGCTGTGACTCAGAGCAATGGCCTTTCCCTTGCTAGAACATGTTCCTGTTTTGATTGAGGAGGACTCCCTCCTGTCCATATCAGGAGACTGGTTTCTTTCTAGTTCTCTGTTCATGGCTGAATGAAAATGATGAAAATGTGTAGCAGTGTGAGTGTAGGAACCAGGTGTGCCGTGGAACCAGGTGCATGTTTTGGTCCTTGGTGGATTGTTATGGGTGAAAATGATGCATATAAGAACTATAAAAATGAACCTTTCCTAGTGGAGCCAATCTTTCCATTCCTTAAGTGCATAGGAAAAATAAGAACTTTGCATTACTGTCTCAAAATTAGTCTTCTTCTTTACATTTCTGTTGGAAACACACAGGTGTTTGATGCACGGGACTGTAAAACAGCCAAGGAAATGTTTGAGCACATCTGTCATCATATTCAGTATGGCACAAACAATGGTAATATAAGGTAGGTCTCTAATCTTAATTTTAAACAACAAAAATCGCATCCAGATCTGGCATCAAAAACACGTGAAATGGTCTATCTAAACATTTTGACAGCTTGTCTCTGCTCTTAATTTTCCTGGTACTTACATTTTTCTCTCATGTTTTCCATCAACCAACTTGAAAATTTACAACTTTCATGGCTGATGTTACAAAACCTTTTGTAATTCCTGGGGAAAAGAGATGATTGGAAGATTTGGGGAGGTGGGTAAAGAGGATGAATGGATTTATTTCTACTGATGTTCCCTTTAGAAATGTCCAGCATTTTCTGCTGGTTCCAGTCTGTGTGTGGACAGGGAGGATGTGTTCTCTGTCCCGGGCAGGCCAGCCATCACGGTGTTCCCGCAGCGGACGGACGGGCAGCACGACTTCCGTGTGTGGAACAGCCAGCTGATCCGCTACGCTGGCTACCAGATGCCAGATGGCTCTGTCCTGGGAGACCCTGCCTCTGTGGAGTTCACTCAGGTACAGCTCCCAGCTCACCACCACAGCTGCTTCCCCTGCTGGCTAACCCACCTCCCTGGGGCTTCTTCCTCACGTGTTTGTGCACAGTGGTGGAGAGGTGAGGAGTGAATGGGATGTTCTGCCCCACAGGTTCTAGGTACAGGCTGGAACCGTAATTTCCTGCAGTCCTGATATAAAAGTGCTGCCCTCCATCTCAGAACAGGGTGAGCTAATACTGTCAGGGGACACAACCAGGGACACAACCAGTACTTCATCAGCATCACTCAACATTGTTTGAATGGCAAAGAGAACCTTTTTCAATTAGAATTTAATTAGCAGGTTTCAGAGGGTTAAATTCTTTTGTCTTCAGATCTGGAGGGGAAACCTGAAAAGAACACAATGTGTGCTTTCTGTGTTTGCAGTTGTGCATTGAGCTTGGGTGGAAGCCGAAATATGGCCGCTTTGATGTACTTCCCCTTGTTCTCCAAGCAAATGGCCAAGACCCAGAAATATTTGAATTACCTCCAGAAATTGTCCTCCAAGTGCCAATGGAGCATCCAAAGTAAGCACACAAGATTTAGATAATTGCATTTTTGCCTGTGCCTTACCTTGGCAGGTTATTGGGCTGCGCCTGTGGCAGTTGTTTTATGAGTTCTTTGTCAGGATGAAATGATGGTAAATCATCCTGAAAGACAAAATGCCTGTTAGAACAATGAAATGAGATTTAAATTAAGGAAGCAAATGACAGTTTTGTTGGAAAATTTTTTTCCCAATCTACATATCAATTATATTCGGAATTTTAAAATCCTAATTTCTAATGCTGGTGTAACACACATGTAACACAGCACTCATAACAATGTTTATTGCCTTCCTCTCATTGTATTTTTCATCTTGTTTGCTTTGGGACTGGCCTGCAAGTTGCAGAACTCTTTCATATGGTTCTGCAGTTCCTGTAGCTGGTGATTCCCAAATACTGCACTGAAAACTGCTGTGAGTTTCTGCAGACCCTGGTCCAGGGGTTCCTCCTAGAATTGGTACTCTTTATCTTCCTGGGCTTTTCTGGTTTTTGATGAGAAGACACACAAATAATGACTCAAAGTGCTTGTTTGGCAGGTACGAGTGGTTTAAGGAGCTGGAGCTGAAGTGGTACGCGCTGCCCGTGGTGGCCAGCATGCTGCTGGAGGTGGGAGGGCTGGAGTTCACAGCGTGTCCCTTCAATGGCTGGTACATGGGGACAGAGATCGGGGTGCGGGACTTCTGTGACGCTCAGCGCTACAACATCCTGAAGGTAACTGCTGGGGGGAGCTGGGCTGGGCTGCCAGGGGAGGGAACTCAGGGCAGGAGCAGTTTTGGAGAAGAGACCCTCTCGGTGTTCACTGGGATGGGAAAGAACCACTCCCTGCTTTATGAAGCTGGAACATCCTCAAGAACTAGAACTCTAAAATTCCAGTTTCCCTTTAATCTCAGGTGTTTCTGCTGCCATCACTTTCCTGAGCATGAGACTGACTCTTTCCCCTTCTGCATGACTTTTTCC
Source organism: Phainopepla nitens (assembly GCA_013400175.1). NCBI lineage: Eukaryota > Metazoa > Chordata > Aves > Passeriformes > Bombycillidae > Phainopepla > Phainopepla nitens. The sequence continues at coordinate 93,382 of VXBQ01007598.1, read as the reverse complement.
TGATACAAACTTGATGAGGTTGAGAAATGATGGTGGTCTAAGTTCCATATAGTAAATTTGCTTTTCTCTTTTCTCTTTTTTTTTCACATGTAGGAGGTAGGGAGGAGAATGGGACTGGAAACAAACAAACTGTCATCATTATGGAAGGACCGAGCTGTTGTAGAGATCAATGTGGCTGTGCTTCATAGCTTCCAGGTGAGACACTGAGTGTGGGATCTGGAGAGACACTGAACACTCACTGTCCCTTTTTCCTCTCACTCAATGGAAGTGGCATTATGATTCCAGTAGAGTTATTCTTTATTTACACCTGAGAAAGTAGAGGAATCCATATTTCCTCACAGGTAAAAGCAGAAAGAAGACAAAAAAGAAAGTTAAGGGCAAGATTTTTCATCCTTTTAACACATTTATCTATGTTTCAAAACCTATGTAAAACCATTGGATTAATTTATTTTATTTTCAATTCCAGTTTAACATATCATGACAATATGAAAAGTGGGTAAAAGGGAGTCAGAGGCTTTGCTGCATGCACTCCCAGTGCTGCAGAGGTAAAATGCTGATGTAAAGAAAAGATCTAAGAGTTCATAATCAAAGGCCTGCGCCTCAATCTGTATCTGTTCAGTAATTGCTGATAGCATTTATTTCCCATAAGTACTCCCTTTACTGTGAGTAAAGTCCTTGAAATATTGACCAGAGCAAGAGGATTACTTTAGCTTCACCAGGTAGAAGGGCAGAATCGGGTTTTTAATGCATGTTTTTCTTTTTGCCATTGTTGTAGAAACAGAATGTAACCATCATGGATCACCACTCGGCCTCCGAGTCCTTCGTGAGGCACATGCAGAGCGAGTACCGCGCGCGGGGCGGCTGCCCGGCTGACTGGGTCTGGATTGTGCCTCCCATGTCAGGCAGCATAACCCCCGTCTTCCACCAGGAGATGCTGAACTATGTCCTCACTCCCTTCTATTACTACCAGGTACACACCAGCAAAAAGGAAAACTGACTCTGGCAGACAAGCTCAGCAGTGCAGATGTGATACGGGACCTGAGGGAGTCTGGGTGCCAAGCCCTGGTTCATAGAGTCCACTAGACAGATTCAGAAGCAGCAAACAGGAGCTGTTTTATGTGGGAGGTGCTGTTAGTTCCCTTGAATTCTCTGGCCTTAAGTAAAATGCTGTTTAATGCACCAGAGACTGATCCCATATTTTTACTCAGTGGATTGAATATACAGATTCTATTTGATCTGGCCACTTAAAGATACACAGATTGTTTATTTACTATTTTGCATTCCTTACCTAAAGCATAACCTATTTTTTTTTAAAGGTGGATGCATGGAAAACACATGTGTGGCATGACGAGACCCGGAGGCCAAGCAAAAAAGAGATAAAGTTTAGCATCTTGGCAAAGTAAGTTGTTCAAATAAGATTTATCATGCTTTGTCCAACTATTCTGTTCTTGTAATGTTTCTGCCGTACTTCTTTAAAAAAATTTTACAGTAGGGACCACTAGAGTGGTTTGAATCATAGCCTTACCTGTCTACCCTGAGGTAACATTCCTATCTAAGCGTCTTACTCAGGGCTATCTAGAGTGTGTTGCTTCTGAATCATCTTCCAAAGAAAAGCCACGCTCAAGCTCAGTCTCTCCTAGCTTGTTTGTGAATCAACCTGAATTAGTGTAGCTCCATTGAAAGTTGTGTGTGATTGTTCTTTCCCCAGGGCTGTGCTCTTTGCCTCCTCACTCATGCGAGGAGCAGTGGCCACCAGGACCAAGGTCACCGTGATCTACGCCACAGAGACGGGCAAGGCGGAGACGCTCGCCGGCGACCTGTGCAGCCTGTTCAGCTGTGCCTTCAGCACCAGGGTGAGCAGTACAAGCCAGCCACACCACGTGGAGACAGGGGCTTGGCTTCTGCAGGTTTTTCCATTCTCCAAACCTGTGTTTTGAATGTTCTGTAAATACGAGTTGGACTAGAACTTTGATTTTTATTCATTTAGCATAACGCCATGTAAGTTTGGTCAGCAGTCATCTGAGATATCTAAGGCTAGTTCTGCTAGCAGTGTCTCATGAGCTTTATTCCTTCCAGATTCTGTGCATGGATGAGTACAATATTTGTGACCTGGAAAAAGAAACACTTCTTTTAGTGGTTACCAGCACTTTTGGAAATGGAGATTCTCCAGCTAACGGAAAGGTAATGTTCACCTCAGAAGTGTGTATGAGACTCAGCTCAAAGACCAAAGACAAACCTTCCATTTATCTCATGTCCTTCAGTAAGATATGGATCAGGTTTCAAATCAGAGTATTCTATGTTAAGTCAGAGTATTTTCCTAACCTTAAGTGTATTTAATGTATTTTTTTGCAGACCTTGAAGGACTCCTTGCTCAGACTGAAACTGCTGAGAAACAAAATTAGGTGAAAATATTCTGTTTGGTTTGCACTCGATTGAATCCTTTACCACTCCTTATTGCATAACACAGCAATCTTCTTTACATCTCCTGCAGATATGCTGTGTTTGGTCTGGGGTCCAGCATGTACCCAGAGTTCTGTGCCTTTGCTCATGCTGTTGACCAAAAACTGGCCCAGCTCGGGGCTTCCCAGCTCGCTCCAGTGGGTGAAGGGGATGAACTGAATGGGCAGGAAGAAACTTTCCGCAGCTGGGCAGTCAGTGCTTTCAAGGTGAATATAGAAATTCATCTCATATTCTAGTCCCTCATCCATGCATTTTAGTTCAGTTCTCCTAAAAATGAAGGAAAATGAAGGAAAATGAAGGAAACCAATTTATATCTGAATTTGGAACTCCCCTCTTCTCTACTGCTTGCCTAACTTGGAGAGGGAACTGGATCCCTTTTCTATTATTTTTAAATATCCACACAAAATTGTGTGAACCCTTTTGAATAATGGAATGCTCAGTATGAACAAGTGTAGCATCAAACATCTGAATTTTTTGCAGTAGATCTTTTTTAGATATACTGTTATAGAAGTGGAACCTTACTGAACTCACTGAACCCACACACCAGAGGCAATAAAAACCAGCAATCTGTGAAACTGATAGCTCCTTATTAGGATTATGACAATGCTAGGAATATTTTTTTTTACTGTGAATAGCCTTAATTTTTGTGATTTTTTATCTAGACTGCCTGTGATATTTTTAACGTCCGTGGGAGACACAGTATTCAGTTGCCTCAGATCTACACCTCTGAGGAAAGCTGGGACCCTACCAATTACAGGCTAGTGCATGACTCCCAGCCCATGGACCTGGCTCAAGGTACTGCTCCCACCTCCCCTCCCTCTGCTGCTTCAGAGGGGCTGAACTGGGAGGGTTTCTCAGAAGTGCTCTTGGCCCTCCTGGTTGGTAGAATGCATATAATGAATACATTTTCAGGTTTAAAAATACTCTGGTTTACTTTGCCTAAGTTATCTTTTCCAGCACAATAACACTGGAACTATCACACATTTAGACAGCCCCAGAGGAACAAAAGCTGGCCTGAACTGCTTTTAGTCAGGGAATGGAGCACACAACTGAGTGATGGTTGGTCACCTTCTAGGGCAAGGTTCAGTTCTCCTCTTCATTTTAAACAAACCTCATCACAGAGTTACCAAGAATCATATCCTCTTTTCTCACCAGCTCTTGCAAGCATTCATGCCAAGGATGTAATTCCCATGAAGCTGAAATTCAGGCAGAATCTTCAGAGTTTGAAGTCCAGGTATGCTACCTCATTCTTTTGAATATTGCAATACTACATTTTACTAAAATCTTAAACATCTAAAGTGCCTGGTTATAAACATCTTCTCCCTGCTCACTACTGTGCTTAGTGAGCTGTGCAGTCTGCAGTGAGGCAGCACTTCCACTGGCTGATTCCAGGCATGTTTATTCTGTACTGGACAGACCAGGCAGAAATTCAGCACCCAGTTTGTTTGGATACAAGTACTTCACATGCCAGGACTCTGATTTGTTTAAGTCTCTGTAAAGCCCTGAGCTGGTCTGGTATTTGGTCATGAGCACAAGGGAGCCCTTGCCAAATGCCACTGCAGATTTATTCCTTTCCTGTGCAATCCAGGAGAAATCCTGTCAGTGTAACCAAGATCTGTCTCATTTCTCTTTCTTTGCTATCCAGTCGTGTTACCATTCTGGTTAAACTTCGGTGTGAGACTGACCAGGAAGTGCACTACCTTCCTGGGGAGCACATTGGGATTTTCCCAGGCAACCAGGCAGAATTAGTCCATGGCATTATTGCACGTGTCAAGGATGCCCCTCCAGCTGATCAGACTATCAGGCTTGAAACCTGCATTGATGGTAAGCTGGATCTCTTTAGACAAAACAACAGAGGATGTTGGACAGATTCTCTTAAAAGGCCTAAGAATTTTTGTTGACTGAATTTGATTCTATGATCCTTTTCTTAAGTTCCAATAGGATTTTATTGCTGCTTTTTAGTTATTATAATTCTTGGTTCTAATTTTGCCCTTTCTGGCAAAACCATGGCTTCACCAGGGTTTGGAGAGGTACCTGAGGTGACACTGTAATTCAGTTGCTGAATTGGCCATTTACTGCAATTAAATTAATCAACAGTTTGCTTATTGTTGCTACACATAAGAGTCCTAAAATAGACTTATTTTCCCATATTAGTAGGAACAATCATAGGATTCTGGAACATGGAAAGATGGTTTCCCCAAATGAAAGACTGTGACTTTCCAAGTGGTGTTGTATTGTCATGAAGTTTTCTGTGTCAGATCCTCCCCTTACAAAATGTTCAAAACCTCACAATAACCTCTTTCAGAAGGGCCCTGTGGTCTAGACCTACTGCACCCTCACCTGAAGGGGTATTTTGAAGAACACTGAGTTTTGCAAAGCTCTACAGCTGTCAAATACTGAGGATGTTGCTTAGTGTCCTTTTCTTTCCCTCATTTCCAGGTGGATACTGGACAAGTCACAAAAAGATTCCAGCCTGCACACTACCTGAGGCCTTGACATACTTGCTTGATATCACTACTCCACCCTCCCAACAACTGCTAAAAAAGCTCTCCCAGCTGGTGACAGCAGAAGGAGACAAGCAGAGGCTGGAGGTGTTGTGTCAGGTGAGCCTTAGGGCTGGAGTTTTGTTTGCAGTCCTGTGCACTGGGCCCTCTGATGTCCTTTGACTCTGTAGCAGAAGCTTAAGAATTTTTTGTAGTGATGGATTTTTATGCCTCTGTTACATATTCTGTGGTCTTAGAAAGCCAACCACAGTGAGAGATAGGGGGTCTTGAGGCTCAGCTTGGGTGTGGGAACCAAGATCTGGTGTTTCCTGTGTGGTTCTGGGTGGGTCATTTGCCTGCCTGGTTCTCTTGCCTCACGGTGGTTTCTGATGAGACACCCTTAAAGAACTTAAATTTTGCACGTGGAGGAGCTGCAGGGGAGCTGGTAGATATGTTGTCAGAGAATTTGCTACCCTGAGAGTCAGAGGGATGTTGCTTTAAGTAATGACTCACAAGGGTGGTAAGTGCTGGCTCCTCCTACCAGGTTCAGGGAGGCTCGGGAGGGTCAGGACCTGGGACTACACAAATTTCATGGATGTGCCATGACAGGGAGCTGAGAAATGGATTCTACTTCAGTTTCTGCATCCTCACTGAGAGAGCTGGTGTCTGAGAACATTGTAGTGAGGGTTCTGAACTTCTGTGTTCAAAATTAAATTATTTCTTAGGAAACCCCAGTATTGGTCCTGGCAAAGTTTTGAGAACTCTTTGTTGATTTACCTGCATATTTAATTGAATTTAAAGCAGGAATCTTATTTATAAGAGACATTTCAAATATGCCTGCTCTCCAGAGCTCAGCATGACCTGGTAACGTTGTGGTGATGCTCTTTGGCTTTTAGAGCACAGAAGAATACAATAAATGGAAGTTTTACAACAGCCCAAACATCCTGGAGGTGCTGGAGGAGTTCCCCTCTGCTGAGGTCTGCACAGCTTTCCTGCTGACTCAGCTGCCATTTCTGAAGCCCAGGTACTATTCTGTGAGCTCCTCCTGTGACATGACACCCAGAGAGGTTCATCTGACAGTGGCAGTTGTAAACTACAGGACAAGAGGTAATGGGCTGTTGTTTTCATCTCTCTCTTGATTAAATGGTATTTAGGCTACATTGTGGTACAGAAAAAAAACCAAACCTGTCTGCCATACAGCGTGAAGCATATCTGTAATAAAAACTTTGTATTGTGATACCTGCAGAATAGTACCTGCAGGGCAGGTTTGCTTAAATCCTGCACCGTCATCAGTGTATCCATGTTTTATAAATCATTACTCGACATACGTTTACTTTAAAGCTATAATTTTAAGTATAAACTGTGGTTTTTTTAGAAACAGAGGGCTTTTGGGTGCTGACAGAGGTGTTCTGCCTTGCTCTGCTTTTAGATGGAGAAGGGCCTTTGCACCATGGAGTGTGCAGCACGTGGCTGAACACAATAGAGCTCAATGAAACCGTTCCCTGCTTCATCCGCAGGTACAGAAACCTAAACAACCCTAACAGGAGCAGCTTAGTTCAGCTTCTTCAGTGGGTTTTCCTTTCTTTGGGTATTTTCAAGTGACTGGTGAGTTGAAATTGGAACAGCTGGGTCTGAGAAGAGAGGGAATTCCCTGTATTCCGGAGATGAGATCTTTTACCATGTCTTACATTTAGTAAAATCACATATCCTTAGAATATTCTGAAATAATTCTCTTCCTATGACTCTGTCCCACTGTCGGCTCTCCACTGCAGAGCAAGGAAAGGGGAGGGGAACAATGAGCACCCAGTTCAGCCCATTGCTGCTTTCAAACTGGGGACTTGGGCTGTGCTGCTCACAGTCATCCAGGCAACTGAAGATGAGTTTCAGTCAGAAAGCAGTTAGCTAATTAACATATTTTTGCATTTCAGCGCGGATGAGTTCCACCTCCCGGAGGAGGCGGCCAAGCCCTGCATTCTGATTGGCTCGGGCACGGGGATCGCTCCCTTCAGGAGCTTCTGGCTGCAGCGCCTGCACGACCTGGAGCACGGAGGTACCGCGGGGACCGGGCAGGGCTGCTCCGGGGCACCCAGCCCCCAGAGAGGGCTGCTCCGGGGCACCCAGCCCCCAGAGAGGGCTGCTCCGGGGCACCCAGCCCCCAGAGAGGGCTGCTCCGGGGCACCCAGCCCCCAGAGAGGGCTCTGCAGCCAGAGCACCCAGCCCCCAGAGAGGGCTGCTCCGGGGCACCCAGCCCCCAGAGAGGGCTGCTCCGGGGCACCCAGCCCCCAGAGAGGGCTCTGCAGCCAGGGCACCCAGCCCCCAGAGAGGGCTCTGCAGCCAGGGCACCCAGCCCCCAGAGAGGGCTGCCTCAGGGGCACCCAGCCCCCAGAGAGGGCTTCCTCAGGGGCACCCAGCCCCCAGAGAGGGCTCTGCAGCCAGAGCACCCACACCCATCAGCCAGGAGCCCCTGCAGGGATTTACACCCCCAGGCTGATGGGGCACTGCACTGGCACAGCCAGTCTGTCCCCCAGACACCGTTCCCGTGGGCAGAGGTGGTTTGGGGAGTTGGGGGGCACAGCCTGTGTGGCAGTGACTGCCCCAGGCACTCAGTCACTGTGCCACTCTGGTTTCAGGGCTCACAGGAGGGGACATGACACTGCTGTTTGGCTGCCGGCAGCCAGACCTGGATCACATCTACAGAGAGGAAACTGAGGAGATGAAGAGAAAGGGAGTCCTGAGAGACATCTACACAGCTTACTCCAGACTGCCTGGCCAGGAGAAAGTAAGGCTGGTTCCTTTGTTCTTTAAGGGTTAACTCCTCCAGAATCATCCAAGCTAAGAACTGGACTCTGTTTGTTCTTAAAAAAAGGTTAGCATTTTGCCTCAGTGAATTGTGAGCAGGTTTGAGCTCCTTCAAATAAAGGAAAATCTCCCTGTGCACTCCAGCACGGGCAAGCTGTGCTATAAATTGCTATGAATATAACACATCACTGCCATAGAGAGGCACATCCAGTGCAAACAGCCTTTGAAACTAGAACTGGAACATTTTCAGAAACCTTGTATTTTGCAGGATTTGGTTAGCCCATGAGTTAGAAATGAGTTGGCTCTGGCCATTTGTCCCCCTTTCAATGACACAGTGACCATGGAAATTATTTTGCATAGAAGAATCTTGACTGGACAAAACAACAGCACAAAAGTTACCCTGTTTTGAGCTCTCCTGGCAGCTAGGAGACCTCAGCAGACAGAAGAGTTTTTGTCTGCTCAAGTTTGATCAAGAGACAGGCCCGGCTTCCAAATCTGGGGCTTGTGAAGGGCAGCCTGAAGATATTTTTCACCTTTGCTGTGGTGCAGGACAGAGCTGGAACAGACGGGGGGCTCCGAGCCTCGGTGCACGGACCCGCGATGCGTTCAGCAGAGCCGGCAGCCAGAGCAGCCTTTCGGGAGGCCGGTCGGTGTGCTGAGGGGTTTTGTGTTTGCAGGTCTACGTGCAGGACGTGCTGCAGGGGCAGCTGGAGGCCCGCGTGTGCCAGGTGCTGCAGGAGCAGCAGGGCCACGTGTACGTGTGCGGAGACGTGCGCATGGCGCGGGAGGTGGCGGCGGCGCTGCGGGCGCTGCTGGCGCGGGCCCTGCGCCTCAGCCCGCAGCAGGCGCTCGAGTACCTCCGGCGGCTGAAGGTAGCTCTCACCGCGGGCCGCTCCCTCCGGCGGGTGGGGCGCGGGGCTGCTGCTTTTGTGAGACCCTGTTGTCACCAGAACGTGTCCTAGCGCGTTTGTGCCTGGGATTCAGGGAGCTCCCTTGCCCTGGCTCTAACAAAAGTCTGCAATCACAGAACCAGTGCTGCAGATGCAAAAGGCCTTTCAGGTACTGAACTGATGGATAAGGAGTGGTTGGCAGCATTTCATTCATCTCTTGGGTGTCCTTTCTTTTTGCAGAGCCAAAAGCGATACCATGAAGATATATTTGGGGCTGTGTTCCCACATGAAATCAAAAGAGCTTTGCAACCCTCCAGCTGAAGAACAAATCCGCTTGTGCTTTAGACAGTACACATTTGTTGTTACTTTCAAAAAACAGAGTCAAGTCCTTCTTCTTATACTTGTTCAATCATGCATGTGTATAGGATTGTAGGATTTGACTCTTAAGCCTCAGCCTTAATTAAGTAAAATATTGTTGCTATTTATTCTAACATGCTTTTAATACATTATCTTAATAGTGAAAGCGCAAATTATTTTTTGATACCATCTATGCTAGTATAAATCCGGTGGTTTTTGTACATACAAGGAAAATGTAGAGTTTTGTACTAAATTAACTAGAGCTGAATTTTTTTTTTAATGTACTGTTTCTCTTTGTGACCTTATTTATATCAGATTGGTTTACTTGCATATTATCTTCACTTGAAAGCAAGGGAATGGATGGTTGTGTTGGTGGGAGTTGTCTGGCCACGTGCCTGGATCTGGAGCAATGATTGCAATATTGAGATAATAATGTGCTGGTCCCTGAGTGGCAGCACCTGCTGCATCCACCTCAGATGTGTCTGCTCAGCAGGTAGCAGTGGAGAATTCTGCTTTGTGGGACTCGGGTACATGAACCTCAGCTGTTGTTGTTGTTACAGAGCCTATAGCAGGAAGGTTCCAAAATTCCAAAGCACTTTGTACGTTTGAAGTCTATGCTCTGGTTTACTTAATTTGTTTGTAATAAAATCTGCTTTATACTGACACAAAGTGTGTGGATCAGTGAACCTCTTCTTGCTCTTGGCTCCAGCCTGCAAAGGCAGACTTAACTAAGTCAGCTCTCAGGTTGTGGTGGGGTGGGTTTGGGCTCCAGCCAACACTCCTCCCTGAGCTAAGGGCATCTCCAGGAACTACAGTCTGTCTGTGATCAGTGTTGCATTTTTGTTACTGCCAGGCAAATGTGAGTTTGCCCCAGGGAGTGAGACTGGCTTGAAACTGCCCTCATTGTATTTGGACTTGGGCTCTTTGTAGGCCTAGCAGTTACATAGTTACATCAGAATGAGTTCCTTCTCTGAAATTATCAGGGCTAAATGAGCATATTAAAAAAGCTTAAGGTGAGATTTTCCTGTCATCCCTTGTCTCCGGGAGCTGGAATCTGTTGAAGGCAGAGTTGAGGCTCAGAAGTCAGCAGTGCCATGTGTGAACAGTGTGTTTCACACTGCTTCAGGACAGCCTTAGCCATAGGACCTGGAACTGGGCTGGGTTACTGAGGGGTTGTGCACCTTACATGGTTGGGGCTGGACTGGGAATTACAGATCAACACTTTCTGAAGCAATTAGTGGCTTGTTCCATTGACACTGGAGCCAAATTTGTATGGCTTTAAGGGAATTCAGCATCCAGAACAGGCTCTGTGGCCTGGTTCTGTACCTGGTTTTGGGTGCTGGTAAAACCCCCAGGAGCAGGGCTGAACTGGGGCAGCTGGGCTGAGAGAGCCCCAGGCCAGCAGCACAGGAACACTGCTGGCTGCCCTCCACCCCTGCGTGCACAGGGTGCATTCCTGAGCTTTGGGGAGCAATCTGACATTGGGATGTACTTCAAGCCTGATTTTCATAACATTATTAACTGAAGGAAAAGGAAGGGAACATGTGGACAGAGTCCACGAGTGCAGGGAGGTGACAGAAGGTGGGGCCCTGCGTAAGGGACATGCAGGAAACCTGGGGGCTGGTGGGGCCAGGCAGGGGGATGAGGGATGGCTGAGGCATCTTCTCCCTGCTCACGGCTCGTTAGGGACACCTGAGGCTCACAAGGGACAGCAAAGGGCTGTGGAGCAGGGTCTGGCAGATGCTGCTTCTGTTGGGGTGGTGTGCAAGGCTTCTGAGCTCTGGGCCCTGGAGACAGAGAGGCCAGGTAGGTGAAAGGCTTTTTCTTCTCCTTGGTGTTTTGGTTATCCTGTGTTGTGTTGTCCATGTGCAGAGGGGTTCTGCCTGCCCCAGTAACCCTGCTGGTAGCCAGGGCTGGAGCCGCTGCCTTGTCGGGGAGGAGCAGGCTGACCTCTGAGGATGAAGCCAGGTGTGGTGTCCAGCTTTCCTAGATCCAGCCAGCTCGTTTGTAGCATGAGCTGTGCTTTGTGAGTTGTTATTTGGTGTCTGCTTTGAGTGAACTCTCATTTCTGTGGCTGCTCTGGGATGTTTTGCTGTTGAGCACCCAGCTGGGCTGGTGAAATGTCTGGTGTGGGCATTTTAAATGCCACTGAGAGTGGCAGTGCAGCTGGCTGGGGCTGGAGAGGCTCCCTCTGTGCTGGGTTTGTCTCTCTTGGGCTCTGTGTGCTGGCTGCTCCTGTTTGCTGCGGCTCTCCCAGGGCTGAGGGACCCCGGCGTCAGTGCCTTGGAGACAGAAGCCCAGGGCAGTCCTGGGGTACAGCTCTGGGCAGGGAAACATCTAACTGCTGCAGTCACAGCTGGGGCAGGGCCTTTGGGCTTGGGGACTGGCGTTTGTGTGGCTTGGTTTGTGTAATGAAACACCTCTGCCCTTCAAGTATAATTGAGAATTAAATTTGTTATTTCTTATTCTTCGTGAAAGACAACAAGGCTCAGCGTATCTGAAGCTTCTTATTATTTGTGTGTGAGATATAAATACAAAGGATGAGATGTAGATAAGATGGATGAGACTTAGACTGTGCTTCAATGACGCCCTGGCCATCCCTGGCAGGACACAAAGCCACCGCTGTTCCTGGCACCAAGCTGCTGGCAGCAGTGGCACCTGCCTGCATTAATTAATTAATTACCACCCGGAAATGGCACTTCCAGTGTGAGAGCAGACTCTGTCTGGCACCACCTGCCCCTCCGCAGGTGGGAGGTGGTGGCAGGAGCTTGTGCAAAGGATGGAGAAGATGCTGGGGTCCTGGGCTGGCCTCAAGTGCTGCTTTTGGGGTGAAGCAGCTCCTTAAACAGTTCACTGCCTCGAGAAAACTCCGAGGTGCCTTCGTTACCCATTTAATAATGTGACTCATCACACCTGGGAGGGACAGCTCTGGTAATTGCCAGGGCTTTGCAGGGGGGTTCACCTGGTGTCCCTCAGGGGAAGGGCTGCAGGAGCTGCTGTGCTGAGGGTCTCTGTGGGGTCTGCTTCTGCTCTGGTTCGGCTACGAGTCAGTGCCAGGGAAAAGGTCAAACCAGGACTCAGGAACACTTGCTTTATCCAGACCAAAGATTTATTCACTGAAAAAGAGTCCTACATATCCAGAATTCCAGTAGCATAGAGTGCACTCTTTTTTTTTTTTTCTGNTTTTTTTGCTGGTTGCATAAACTAATACAGAAACTGTTGTTAATCCTGACAATTTGTAATTAATTTAATAGTAATTCTGGAAGACAGTTCATAGAAAATATAAAAAAAATTTGTACTGTACAAAGTTTACATCACATTTGAAAAGAAAACGTGTCCATGTTCACCGTGTTACGACCATTTACATTCACTACTGACATGTGGCTCCTGTAGCAGCATTGCACAGCACTGTCACATTGACAGCTCCACCGGGACGGGCTGGGGCGCGGCGTGTGACACAAACACAAGCAGGGACTGTCGCTTGGTGTGCGGGGCGGGGACAGCTCCGTGAGCCGCGGTCTGTGCCCCAGAGCCCCGCGGGCTCGGCCCCACGGCCTCTGCTCCGGGCTGCGCTGGGGCACAGGACGGGCTCTGTGCTCGAGGGCGGTTTACGGGTGTCCTCACCCCCGGCCACGCTGGGTCCCAGTGCCAGTCTCCCCGCTCAGGGCAGGCTCTGGGGGAGCCCCTGGGCCGGGCTGGAGCAGGGCGCGCTCCCGGCGGGCACACCCCCGGCGTCCCACACCTGACCTGGGGCACATCAGGGGCTCCCCGGCAGGCCTGACCTGAGGGAGGGAACCAGTCTGTGGTTACGGGGAACCAGGGCCCGTGCCCAGCCGGGCCGTGGTCCCACACAGAGCCGTCTGGGTGTCCCAGCTCTCGGGGCCTGCTTTGCACCCCCAAAACCCGAGTGAGCAGCGCCCGGGGCCGCTGCTGCCCTCGGCACGGCCTGAGCCACGGGCCAGTCTGCATCCAGCAGCACCTCCTGCCTTTCCCTCCCTAAGGCAGGGGCCCAGGCAGGCTGCCGGCCGAGGGGCAGCACCTTTTTCCCTGCTTTGGGTTTGTGCTGTGCTGCTCTTCATTAGGCAGCACTTGGGGGAAAAGAGCCTCTGCCTCAGGCTGCTGACACACTCTTAGTGAGCACAGCAGAGCCTGAGGGGGACAGGGGATCAGGACAGCCTGCAGTGCCTGGCCATGCCAAAACCATTTCTCTTTTACATCTGGGACACATTTAAAGAGTTTTTGTCAACACTTGTAACAGGCTACAACTGACCTGCACACAGGACTGAGGCTCTCTGCTCAACAGAACTCGGGTTTTGTGCCACTTGGGTCCTCACACAAGGCAGCCAAACTGAGGGCTGGTGCTCTGGGAGCGCCCCCTGAGCCTCGGGGATGATGGTGGGGAGGGGGAGCCTCTGGGTTACAGGGCCTGCAGCTGATTTCCAAGGGGGATGATGCATCTGTCACCTCAGTGTGGTCACTGGCTGTCACCTCCACAACATCCACACTGCATTGGAGCAGGGGGTGGGTTTTGGTTTTAAAACTAACCTCTGAAACAAGTGTGGGCTGTTGGGGTCACCTGCAGGCCCAGATATTGCCTTCTAGGTTACAAGATTTCTGTCATTCTTAAAGGTTTTTTTTTTCCTCAAAGCAACTGCTTTAGTCCTATATTTTTCAAATAAAGAACTTGCAAGCGCCAACGTGGCCCATTGTAGGCAGTGGCACCACTCTGTGTGTGTGTGCAGGGGCTCTGAAGCTCTGTGCATCAAGGCCTTAGTTAATGCATTATTTAGGGACAGCTTCTCCCTTGTCCTGTCTCTCTTGCCTTTCCCTGCACTCCAACTTATGTCTGAACTTCAAAAGAACAATTTGGTCCCCGTGCAGAGCTGTGACAAGTCATGAGCTTACTTTTTAAGGCCAGCAATTCTTAATTCCTCTGGGATTGTATGAGAAGGGGCAGGTTTTAGTGTGAGTTCTGTGGAGAAGAGCACTTGAGTCATGAACTTAGAGCCAGCCCAGTGGCCAGACACTCTGCCTGCAGCAGCTCTGTTCTGGTGTAGCAGAATTCAGAATTGAGCTCCAGAGCTGGAGCAGCCCTGCTGGAACAATGGCTGGTTTGGGCAAGTCCCAGTGCAGCAGCTGGGCTCTGCCTTCAGGAGAGCACTGACCCCTGAAGGCCACAGCACTGACCCTGCTCTCAAGGCAGAGAGTGGCTCCTGCTGACCACAGACACAAGCAGGAACAGCTCTTCTCTTTTTCAGTGCTATTTGAGAATGGCTGTAGTTCAACTTGATTCACTGTTTATTATGTTTAAAAAAATATAGTTCACACAAAAGTATCCTGTAAACATTGTTTAAATAACTGCTGGTGCTCAGGCAGGACACAGGGCTGAGCTGACGGTCTTCAGTGGGACCAGCTGATGGCACCAGGCTCGGCGTGGAGCAGCCAGGGAGGGTTTCTGGTGCTGTGAGGGAGCAGGCAGCCAGCATGGTCACAATGACACCGGCCTACAGCTTTGGGTTACTCGGTTCCAGGATTCCCAAGCCAAATCTTTCAAAACGCAGGACAACTTTGCTACTGTTAATGCTGCAAAGAGTGAGGAGGGAGAGGAGAAGGGAGGGGGAAACAGTTACTGATGATTCATCTTACAAAGCTACCGCCCTGTCAAAGGAGCTGAAATGAGTTTGGTTCTGCTCTCACATCCCTTCAGATCACCCAAGAGATGCTCATACAATTCAGCAAACACGTGAAGGTATTCATGCAAACCTCATCTGTGGGAAGAAACTGCACAATCTGATTTGCCCAAGCGGGAGGAGCAGGAAGTTTCCCAGGTCTCTGCTGTGGGTAGAAGCCTGACACTGGTTTTCAGTGAGCTCTTGCTTCCCTTGAAGTAGAAGGGAAGGAAAAACTGACATAATTTTCTTTGTAAGGGAAAGGGAGTTTTGACAAGGTACTTGAATAGGTTAAGAAACCCCAAGAGAACAAGTCCAAACCCATTTGCTCCTCCCCAGGCTCTACAAACACATAAAGGTGTCTCTCCCCTTGCCCTCACACTGTTGCAGAGCCAGAAGCACTTTCAGCTCAGAGCTTTGCTGAGGAGGCTCAGGGAATGGATGTGGGAGCTTGCCCTCAGACAGCAGAAACTCCCTTGGTGTGTGTTCTCCTCTGTCCCTGCCCTCTTCCCTCCAAACCAGCGAAAAAAGACCTTTTCTAGAAGGCACAAGTTTGCTGTGGTAGCTGTGACTCTGCCAAGGCCCTGCACTGAGTCCTTCTGCTGAGCAGGGATGTAAACAGAAACAAACTTAACATTCCAAGCACTAATTCTGCCAGGGGAGGAGCTGAGGGGTGCTCTTGCTTCCCTCCTCCTTTACAGGGCTCTGCAGCTGATCCCAGCTGACCCACGTGGGCCTGCTCTGGACACTGCTCTGGACACTGCCCCGGCTCTCAGTGGGCAAAGGACCCTCAGCTGCTTCAAGTGGAGCAAGGACCATCCCTCTTTCCACTCAAGCACTGGCCCTGACAGAAGTGATCCTGGCTCCAGTGCTGGCTCTGGGTCCGAGGGAGACCCGGCCTGAGCTCAGCTCCTGCTGGTCTGCAGTGAAGTGCTGTGACAATGTCCCTGTCACCTGCAGCCACAGAGCTCCAGCACGGAGGACACGGCCCCAGAGGGGCTCGCAGGACACGCGGCAGTTTGGGGACAGCCCCGAGCTGCAGGCAGGACAGCCAGGCCTGCCTTGGTGTGCACCTGGTCAGTCAGAGCAGGTCCCTGTGCCCTTCCCAGGAGGAGTCCCAGCTGCTGCAGCGCTCCAGGGCAGAGCTGCCCGCTGTTAGCCAGGGAGGTCTCGCAGACAGGAGTGGTTATGGAAGCTACAGCCCACACCAAGCGAAAGGCAGAGAGGAGAACTCGCATAAAGTGTTGATTATGTCCGTGGGTTAATTTCGTGGTTTGTTTTTACTTTTTTAATGGAAGGTGATTGTCCAAGTTGCCGGTTAGGATACGACACATGGAAGCATG
Organism: Phainopepla nitens; assembly: GCA_013400175.1. Classification (NCBI taxonomy): domain Eukaryota; kingdom Metazoa; phylum Chordata; class Aves; order Passeriformes; family Bombycillidae; genus Phainopepla; species Phainopepla nitens. The sequence continues at coordinate 77,381 of VXBQ01007598.1, read as the reverse complement.
CAAGGTGGAGCCCGTTATTGCACCAGTAGCTACAACCTACAAAGAAATACGGGAGGGAAGGGAAAAAGACACCGTGAGAGTTAGTTTTTAGTTATTTAAAGCAAGCCCTTGAGAACTACACACTGTACAGCTTCAACCAGGCTGCAACAGGGGTTAGTGCAGTGTGTGAAAGATCTGGGTGAAAGGGGGAGCTGCACTGCTCAGTGCATGTTCTTTGGGTGAGGCCAGAGTCTGGGGGAAGCCTTCTGCAGTTTAAAGCTGTTGGATGTCAGTGGTGTGCCAGGGATCCAGTACAGATGGGGAGGGGAAAAATTGCACAGAAGTGGCAAAATTTTCAACCAAAACTCCAAAGCCCTCACACCCAGCAGAGACCAAACTGCCACGACAGTTCCTGGGTCAAGAGTTTGGGTTGAGACCAGGTGCTGCAGGAAGTGGGGGAAGGATTATAGGAAGGGAAAGGGTGGGTTAAACATCAGAACAAAGACAAAGTAAATAGGAGCAGTTCAGGAGATGAAAAGAAACACTGAGCCAAGAACATGGTGAATGGGCACTGGGCACAGATGTGTCTGTGGCCTCAAACCCATCCAGTCTGAACCACTTGAGAGGGAAACAGTGGGCTATTCTTGGGTTCCTCCCTTCCTCAGGCAGTACCTGCCATTACCATCACAGGGGAAGTTCTGACCCTATAGGGTCAGTGTGGGCCCTTCCCAGTGCTGTTGTGGATATTCTCTGACACCAAAGAGGGGATCAGTCAGCTGCTGGAGGGAGGTGAATATGGTGAAGTAGGAAATGAATTGTCTGAGGCTTGTGGCTTAGTCACATCATTTCCCAGGAACTAGAGAAGCAGAGGAGCAGTACTCCCACCCTGACAGCCCCAGGAAAGCAAATAAAGCTCAGACATGATCAGTTAGCAAACTGCATTGCATCAGTGCTGTGACCAGCAGCAGGTACTCACTCAGCAGACTTCCAGAAGTGCCCTGGGTGGGAGAGCCGGCGGTTCAGTTTTGGCAGTTTTTCAAGCATTTCCATGAGGACAGTGAAGCTGGGCCTCTCGCTGAGCTCGAAGGCCCAGCAGGCCGAGAGGATTTCCTGCAGAGGAAATGCAGTGGTGGCTCATTACCTCAGTTCATGGGTCAACTGTGCAGACCAGAAAACTGTCTGAGCACTGGGATGTGTATGAGCCCAGGCAGATCATGCTCACAGAGAGCCTGGACACTGCCAGAATCCAAGAGTGTTCCATGCTGGGGATGTTCACTTTTGCACCACAGTTACAGGCATGGCTTAACCTGGTCTCCCATTCTCATGTGCTCTTTCCTGCCCTCTCTCTTTTGAGTTAGGAGTACAATACATCTCTTGAAGCAGCCCCCCTCTCCCTGACAAACAGCAGTATGAGGGACTCCTGCAGCTGAGGTACTCACATTGACTTCTTTGCCCAGGCTGACAGTGGCAAGGACCTGTCTCACTCCCTGGCCGCTGCCGATCTGCCAGATGAGAGCCTCTGCAGGCTGGCTCTTGACCGGCCACTCCCGAGCCTGCAGCTCGTACCACACGGTCCTGCAGTGCAACAGAGTGTCAGGCTCTGCCTGCTCCCCCAGAGAGAAAACACACAGTGCTGGCACTGCTCCAGCTGAGCTCTGGGAGGCGCCTAAGGCTGTGCAGCAAACCCCTTCCACCCATGACTTTTGGAATAGGTGAGGAAAATGTGTCCCAGCAGGAACCCTGAGTCTGGGAGAAGGGGAGCACTGACTGGAAGGCTCAGGCCAGTAGCCAGCCTCACTTAGCAAGCTCTCATGGTACTCCTGGGTGCTTCTTTCTTACCCAAAGGCATAGATATCTGCAGCTTTGGAGAAAGGCAGCTTGTCTTCATCCTTCCCTGGGGCCATCTCACGGACAATCTCAGGGGCCAGGTAGCACAACCAGTCATGAGGCAGCTTCAGTTCATTCTCCCTCCTGAGTCCAGAAGAAAGAAGCAGAACTAAAACATTGGTGTGGAGGCCATATCTGCACTGCACCTGATGCTTTGCCTTTATTTACTCTGATGTTTTTGCCGATGTTTTATTTTTAATTTTCTTGCCAAGTTAACAAATAGGCACGTGTCAGCCTGACTCTCACAGCTCCTTCCTGGGCTTAAGGTCTTGTTTGTTCTGTGCTCTGAGCCTTAATCTAAACTCTCTTAACTGTTACTGCAACTGTTGGAAGAACTCTGCTCAAAAGGAAAACAAAGCAAACATGCACAATGCAAACTGAGTGTGTACCAAACCAATGGACACCTCTCGCGCACTGCAGGAAATGTTTCTTTATTTGACCATTTGTCATTCTAGAGATGGAACCAAGCACTGAAATCTCCACTTACCTTCCTTCCTGAACCACACCTGAAATTCCAAATAATCCAAAGTCGGTGATCACAACTTTCCCATTGTCATAGAAGACATTTTTGGATTTCAGATCCTTATGTACAATCCCCTTTGCGTGGAGATACCCCATGCCCTGGGAAACACAGCAGAGATGAAAATTATTTTGGGTTCTTATTATTTCCAAGCACACTCTGCTTTCTAACACATTTCCCCTCCTAACTCCAGTGTCAAGGATTAGCTGTAACTGGGGGCAGAGGGCCCCTGTGGGACTTGTGCAGGAAGGTGTGAGGAGAGGCTGAGGGAGCAGCTCCCAGTCCCATGTGCAGCTCCGAGCTCTGGCTGAGGCCCTACCCAGTGGCTGCCTTGGCATAACGAGCCCTTACCTTAATGATCTCCTGTGCTATCTGCCTGGTTTTGTTGATGTCCAGGGAGATCTTGGGGTCCCTCACAAAGGAGTGCAGCGTCCTTCCTTTGCAGAAGCTGCAGGAAATGTTTATATATGAGAACAGTATTAGCTAGCTCCACAATATGTATCTAGTAGAACTAACAGAAAGATCTCTCTCCTTACCTGGTAATGATTGCTAAGTGAGGGGGGTTCATGCAGGCTCCCATGAACAGCACCACGTTCTCGTGCCGGGTCTGCCGGTAGTTCATCACCTCCTTCTTGAAGAGCTTGAGATGATCCTGGTTGTTGCCGTCGATCTCCAGCAGCCTGATGGCCACCTCCCCGTGCCACTTGCCCTTGTAGACCTTGCCCCAGCGGCCCTGGCCGATGGGGTCCCCCAGCTGGATCTGCTCGAAGGGGATGTCCCACTCCTGCAGGTACACGCTGGTCTGGCTGGGTTTGCGGTGGATCATCCCCGGCAGGTGCGGCCGCCGGCTGGGCAGATCCTCCACCTCATCCTCATCGTCCTCGGGCTCCGACTTACCCGCCTCTGGTTCCTCCACCTGCCACAACAGGGGAGGGAAGGGGAGGGAAGGGTGTGCTCCGAGTCCCTCCCAGGGGCAGAGCAGCCCAGGCTGCTGCAGAGACCTCTGGGGCAAGCCAGCAAACCCACCTGGGCTTCCTGCACGCCTCTGCCCGTGCCCGGCTGCTGGGCAGCGCTGCAACAGAAGAGTGAAAACGTTTGCCATCGCTGGGGAATGGGGTCTGTGCTGCCATTAGGGGAGATCCTGACAGTCACAGAAGGACAGAGAAAAGTACAATTCCTGCTCCGTGTAAAAGAGAAGGACTCTAAGCTCACTTTGGCAAATGAGGGACAAAGATTTGGAAGTCATTCTTGATAATTAAGTGGCAGGAATTGATTTGGCAATGGCATGGCTCTGTTATTACACTGTGTTCCAGGAATAGATATTCCCATTCCTGCCCCTGAAACACCTGCAGTGGAGCAGCTGGCAATGCAGGCTGGAAGCTTTTCCATGCCCTGCAATTGGGATCCTGAAAGAGCTGTTTGCTTGCAGCTCAGTGTGCTGTGCCCTTTGAGTTACAAAACTCCAGCTTCTGCTTCACCTGCCCCTTCACACAACCAGGACTAGATATTAAAGGCTTGGACTCCTTAGTGGGCCATTTAGAGTTTATAAAACTGGGAACACCAGCATGACCCTCACTGACTGACTAAAGTTACCCTGGGAATTCTCAGGTGTTAAATCTGGTTTTGGCCATAACACAGCACTTCTGGGCTGACCTGAGGATTACCAGGTAAATGTTATGCAAATGAAAGGATTTAAAACTCTACTTACTTAGTGTCTGCAGCAGTTTCTGGAAGCTGTGCTGTTTGTGCAGGACTGGGAATTTCTGGGAAAGTAGAACAGTTATGACACATCTTTTACAGTTCAATCTCCTATAACTGCAAGTTTTAACACTGCAATAGCAACTGTTTGCTTCTTATTTAGGAATTATAAGATCAACCACAGACAAACTGATTTTATACTTTTCTGATTTAAAACTATGCTCATCTCTCCTATGCCTGCATGTTGGCTGAGCCCAGTCCTCTTCCATTTCCCTGACCTATCTGTAAAGTCCTTTTGGCCAGGCACAGAGCCATAAAAGCAAGTCTTTCAGAAAGGAAGAACATGGATGTGGATAGAATCCCACAGCAGGAAATGAATGTTCTACAGCTAAATATTCAAAGTTCCATCTCAATACATCAATCACATCACCACCTCAGATTAGGGGAGAGAGGCCTGAGTACACACTGAGATAAGAGAAAGTCTGGGTTGCTTTAGACAGGTTTTTTTAAAGCAGAATGATTATTCTTGGGCAGCATGCAGAGGTTTACAAACAAGTTATGTTTTGGCAGTGGAAGTTGGTTAGTAGAATCAAAACAATCAACTCACCTGGGAAGATAAACTGTTGTCTATGCTGAAGGTAGTAGGCAGCTTTTTAATTAATTGGGGTTTTGTAAAAAAAGGAACAGCAAAAAAAAAATACCAGGAGAAAAAAAAAAAACACAAACAACACAAGTTAGAGGATCATCAGTGAGTGCCCCATGTGCATTCAATGAATTAGTCCCAGGTCACTGCTGGGAACAGATTAGTGGATTATCAGCCTGCTGGGGAAAATGTCAGCACATGCATTTTGGGAGGGCCCTGACAGACAACAGGGATCAAACACAAGCTGTGCTACCTCTCTCAAACAGCCTGGTGGGCAAACACCACACTTGGATCCCCAGTGGCAGGAGCAAAGGGAGAGCCCAGGAATGTGCAAGGCAGGCCCACATCAGGTGTGATGTGATGTGCTCTCATGTCTCAGCTTTGCAGAGGTGCCCACACAGAAGCTGAAGCTCATGAACCATCCACCTTTTTTATTTTTTCAGTGAATCTGAGCAGTTTGTCCCAATGAAAAGTAGCTGCAGTGGAATCTTTACACTGAACTGCTTCTGGTCCTTTTTAGCAGGCTCAAACAGCAGCTTGAGCTCAGAAGCTGATGCAAAATTCAGCAGTGTTGAAGGCCAGATGTAGCAGCTACTTAGCACCATGTGACTTCAGGTCAAAGGAATTACATTTATTCTCACTGTTTAGATCTTTGCCCTTGTCAGAGATTCTTGCCCCTCTCAGCTCTGGTTCAGGCTGCACACTGGGGCTCTCAATCCATAGGGCATGAAGGGTAAACTCCTCTCCAGCAGTTATGCTTGACAGTGCTTTAAAAATGGGTGTTGATTGTGGGTTGTATTTTGGAAGGATCTGGTAAAGTAATTCATTCCAGTTCTCATTTTTCCAGCCTGCTCCAGCAAGCACCTCCCTCCTGACTGAAAGCCCCTGGTGAGCACACATTGCAGGCAGCATGCACTGTACAACACAAAGGGGAAAGGAGGGGAAAAAATAGCTTTTTCTTCAGTCCTCTTCCAAAAAGGAAAAGGAGAAACATTCCTCAATAACCTCTTTACTGCAATGATATCTTGCTGATGCCCTTTAAAAACTCGTAAGAAAGACATTTTCATTTTATCACATAATAAGATACACTTTTACACCTTGTTTAAGGCACAACCATGTATTCAGAAACCTGCAGCTCCCTATGAATTCCTGGTCAGCCTCTCACTGCAGAGCCTCCTGCCAGAGGGGAGTTTACCTGGGAAGTTAAACCTCCCGTCCCTCTGGCCCATGGGGGAAGGGTTTGGGGGCGGCGTCGCACTGGGAGGGTTGGAAGACTGGAAAGGTGCTGGAGAAGATGGAGTGGATGAGGTTGTAGAAGAAGGATTACTGCTGGAGTCCAGGTGGTTTATTGCTGGTGGATGCTCCTGCAAAGCAGGGAAAGCCACTTGTGAGAAAACAATAACGAGAAAGGAGGAGCTCCCCTGAGAGTCTGCTGGACAACAGACAGAGGGAAGCTGTTGCCAGGCTTGCTCATGGCGTTGCTTTTCTGAGTAAGCACCAGGAGCCCTGCACAACCCCTGTTTTACAGGGACAAAATGGCACACAGCCAAGTCTTGCAAAGTGAAAGTTCAAGGTGCTGTTTTGGCTCCAACCTCTCCCTACTGCAGCTCCTCAGGGACTGAGGATGTGCTTCAGCCCCCTCGTACCTTTTTTGTTAGTGCTTTGGGGAGAGTTCCAAACTGGGGTTCTGTGGGTCTGTCTACTGGATTATTGATATCAGATGGGACAGACTCTGTTCTTCTTATTTTTGTTACTGAAAAATAGGTCAGAGAAGGGAGAAAAACAGCTTTAATCAGACTTTTTATTCTTGCCATACCATCAATTACGTTGAAATGCCAAGAATGTCTAGAAAATAACTTACTGGGAAGGAAGGATATTCTACAAGCAGGTGCCTCTTTAGTACATTTGTTGTGACATTTTAATCTGAAAGATAACCATTACATGTTAAATAGCAACTTGTTCTTTCCCAAAAAGAGGAAGCCTACCCTTAATTTGTAATTCTTATGCTAATCTCAGAAAGAGTTCTGGAATGCTCAGCCCCAGAGCAGCAGGCATTCGTATGGAGAATCCTATTATGTGTGTCATTAGGCTAATGAAAGCCACACACATATCTTAGCATCTGATTTATTTTTAATAGAGTTACTTTCACTGACTCTCAGCCAGACATAGTGAAGTAGTAAAATCTCAGTGCTCTGGACTAACAAGCCTGAGAAAGAAGCAAAAATTAATATCCTGGCTGTTATTTAGGGATCCAGCTCCCACTACAAGATTTGTCCACGATGAGGTAGGAAGCCTATGGCAGGGAAACAAATTTGGTTCATTCATGTGTCAGGCTGCCAACTTCAAGTGTGAGTTGTGCCAGAGCATCCCTTTGCCAGGCCAGAAGGACTGTAAAAACAATGCCACTGTTAGAAGTGCATCACGTCGAGAGCCACGAGCTACTGCAGGCTGTGGTGAGTGCAGTTCAGGCTGTTCTGGAGGAGACCATCCCCGTGTGCTCACCTGCAGTACTTACACTTCACCCCGAACATCATGCTTTTCTGGCACACTTGGCAAATCTGAGATAGCCAGGACTTTGTAGAGAACCTAACAGAGACAAGAGGGGGAAAACTGGTGTTAGCTGGTGCCCGAGGGAAAGGGAACACTTGTAGGTAGCTGAACTTGACAACTGAGACACAGGACCCAACTCCAAACCCATCTCAGAGCCCTGTGCCACCACGGCCCTGCCTGGGCTGCTGGGCCCAGTCCCTGGACTGCTCACCTGTGAGCCACACCAGGCCCAGTCCCTGGGCTGCTCACCTGTGAGCCACACCAGGCCCAGTCCTTGGACTGCTCACCTGTGAGCCACACCAGGCCCAGTCTCTGGGCTGCTCACCTGTGAGCCACACCAGGTCCAGTCCTTGGACTGCTCACCTGTGAGCCACACCAGGCCCAGTCCCTGGACTGCTCACCTGTGAGCCACACCAGGCCCAGTCTCTGGGCTGCTCACCTGTGAGCCACACCAGGCTCAGTCTCTGGGCTGCTCACCTGTGAGCCACACCAGGCCCAGTCTCTGGACTGCTCACCTGTGAGCCACACCAGGCCCAGTCCTTGGACTGCTCACCTGTGAGCCACACCAGGCCCAGTCTCTGGGCTGCTCACCTGTGAGTCACAGCCAGGCCAAAGTCTCTTCGTACCGTCTGGGGGGATCCCTGGGAGAGCTCTGATGGAGAACAAGAGAGGGTTTAGGGAAGCATTGCTCACATGTGCTTACCACTCTGCACAGAAAACAAGCAGGCACTGCCCCAGGTCAGCACCTCCAGCCATGAGGTGTCACAGGAGCACAGCTCAGACTGGTTTTCCCCCATGAAGTTGCTCTTGTATTTGTTTCCATATGACTGGATAAATCGTGATGTTTTACATTTACGGATTACAGAAGTCCATCTGATCAGCCCTAAGCCATTCTTAAAGCAGAAAGTCAGACTTTACTCCTAACTGGTTTACTCCCAATTGGTTTACCACAAATACCATCACCCAGTTTTCCTGCAGTGTCAGTAGATTTCAGAATATTCTATTTCACTGAAAATTTATCTCAATTTTCTAGACACGGTCAGCATGACCCAGAAGAACAAAAACATACATGTGAGCTCAGTTAACTAGCTGCTAAGTGCAGAAAGGGGGATATAGACTTCCAAATGCCAATCCAGCATGCCAGGGGTTAGAACACATAGCTTCCTGAAAACTCTCCAATACTCAGAATTCTGGTGTATTTCCTGAACTAAATCTACAGAAATATTGCACATCTGAGGCAAACCCCAATGTGCAAGTGTCAGCACAGCAGTAGGGCTGGCTCAGAGCCAGTCTCCTCACTTGACCATAGATGGCACCACAGTCTTTTTTATCATTAGTCCAGGGAGCTTCTAAAGGCATCTGTGATCCTCAGCCTCTTGGAAAAGGCTGGAATGGCTAGCTGCTTTTCCAAGGAATGTTGCTGGTCTAGTGTGGCCATCCAAAAAATCCCTATCTGGGATATGAGGGCCCATGGAGAACCTCCAGAAGCTGCCCAGGGATGGCCAACAGGGAGCTGACAAGCACAGGTTCTTCTCTCTCAGCAAGGCACTGCAGACACCCCTGTGAGAATCTCTTACCGAACCTAGAAAGAAGAAAAGATGTATTTTTTTAGGCACTGACATTCCTGTGACAGTACACACTCAGTCAGAGCAGGCACTGCTGCCTGCAGCATGTGCTGTCAGGTTTGCAGACACCTCTGGCTTTGCACGGGCTCCTGAGGTTGCTGCACTGCCAGTATTTTCCTGCCTGCATGGGGCAGCCTTTGCAGGGGAGAGCCCCAGCTCCAGTCTGGGAGGGAACTTACTTTATTGGAGGAACTTCGTCGATCCTGTTGCCCAGCTGGGACTCGTGGGACTTGCTCCTGGTGAGGGTGGGGAAGTTGGGCAGCAGCTGGAACACCTTGCGGCAGGGCGGCGGCGGCGTCCGCGGCGGCTTCAGGCGGTGCCGGCGNGGCTGCTGCTGGCTGCGGGCCGGGGCGCTCGGGGACCAGGCGGGCTCCGGCTGCGAGCAGGAGCTGTCCCGGCGCTCGGGGAGGGCCATCGGCACATCGTCCCTCGGCTCCCCTGCTGGCCAAGGGAGCGGCGTCAGTCACGGCCCGGGCAGCGGCACTGCGTGCGCCGAGCCGGGGCCGCCGGGGCTCCCAGGCGCTCCCGGCCGGGGCTCTGCGTGCCCATTCCCCTGGCAACCATCTCCCCTGAGCCTCAGCAGGGCTCCGGGCTGGTGAAACTCAGCACGGGCTCTGATTTGAGCTTTTGGGAGACATATACCTGGGTTTTTAAAAATGCCATTTCTTTCTAAGAGGTGAATGCCATGACTCCTGAGCAATGGCTGGTTTATACAGTGTGGATGGGAAATATTTGACAGCCTGGGACAAGAAAGATTAGGAAAAAGGAAGTATGAGACTGAGCTGTTTGCTGACTTTTTCCATTAACTAATCTTTACGATTTGCAAATGGATGGACTGTCATAATACCAACAGGAAATATCACCTTTCAGTGACAGATTGATAAGTGAACAAAGAAAGATGTGGTACATGTGAGTACCAGTCTGCTGGGAGAGGCTCTTGTACAAACAGATTTTACAGTGCCTGTGGAAGTGCTTGGGCAAAGTTTTTCTCTGAGCTGGCAATATTTGGGGAAGGCATCACCTACAAGGAATCTGGTTGTATTTAAGTAAGTCAAGGTTGTGTACTGACCCATGGAAAATGAACTGGAGCATTAGATACAACTTTGATCAAAAAGGGTCAATAAAGATATAGTCTATTGAGTAGGAGAGGATTCTACATACATTAATTTCCATTTATTTATCTGACTTGATGTCCAAACCAAACCCAGGTGACAGCTCTAGATGGGTTTGATCAGTGCACACCCCAGAGCTGACGGTGGTTACAGAACACCCCCAAACAGTGTCTGGAAGGCAGCAGGTGGGGCTGGGCTGCTGGGACACCAACTGCATAGGAGAACAAGGCAGTCTGTACCTGACTCCGTCACCTTCCGCAGGCAGCTCAGGGCCCCGTTGAGCCTGGAGCACTCCTCATCTCTGGCTCCACATCTCTTCATTGTTTCTTTCACCTTTGACTCATTCATTTCCAGTAAGGCATCCAGGGTCAGCTCCTCCGGTATTCTCTGCAGGGAAACAGAGAGACCCTTTGTGTTACTGTCTGTGTGTACCTGAGAGTGTCACCTGCTGCGTGCTTTCAGCACTGGCGCTGTCTCGCTGCCTGGGCTGGCTCATGGCTCACTCCTTTTGGCAGTGCCCACAACTGCTCTCTGCCCTGCCTGGGCTGTGAGTGTGCTCTGCACCTCCAGAACTGCTCATCCTCTGCTATTCCACTTAGGATTACAGGGGACCAAAATACTCTTCTCCCCTTGTGGAAAACTGTTGCAAAGCTACTAATGAAACTTAACTTTTTCATTAAAAATAGAAACAGAAATAAAACAGGTCTAAAACCTGAAGAAGTGTCAGGTAAGGATGTTTGGCTTTCCATTACTGAAGTGAACAGCAGAAACAGTGAGGAAAATTACTTCTTTGTTTGAACAAAAAAGAAATGTTTTGACAAAGATAGCGGCCTCCTCCTCAAGCACTTTCTCCTTCATCACAGAAGCAGCTTTACCCATATCCTGCTTGGAGAGATATCTGTGCAGAACTCCTTCTGCATCTTAATACACCAAAGCCCCACAGTGATAAGGTTGAGATCAGGCAGACACAAAAGATACAAGAGCATGGAAAGCACAAAATGATCTGGTATTTCCTGACACAGACCTGAGCTGTGTCCCTCTCTCCTCCCCCATTCAAATGTTTCCAGTGTAAGTCTGCAGCAATTGTGGTTAATAAACAAAACCAGGATACTTAGACCAGATACCCAGGAATTTCCCTGAAAAGTTCTGCCTAAACAAACCTCCCTGTTGCCTATTCTCACAATGAGATCACAAATTTCACAATATTTGGTCTTTATCCTAAAGTTTCAACTCCTAGAATCAAGCTATATAAAAAGCTTTGAAGTTTATTTGAAGGGGAAGCTCAAAAGTGTGTCTCACTGCTTGGTGAAACAAAAAGCTTGAAATCCTCTAGTCCTAAACCCCCACTTCCGACTCAAAAGCAGATGTGAATGTGCTGAATGTCCTTTAACAATTGCATCTTTCTTCACCCAGACTCTTGCTCTGAGAGCTGACGCAGAACTTTCAGCTGTGACAGCGCTCAACAGCCCCAACCTTTGGAGCTTTGTAAGTGGCAACACAAAGAGTTTCCAATTTTAGTAACTGTGGCATGGAGCAAAGAAAAAGAATAAATGAAGGGCAGAAGTCTAAGAAACACATCCTGCATCTTCTGTCACATGCCCTGAACTGGATGAAACACAAAACCCAGCTGACTCGAGGGGAGGCCAGGAATTTAAATGAGCAGAAAGCATGAAGCTGGACCAGAGCAGAGCCAGAGTTCAGTGAAGTTGGGGTAGATTTTCTTTTTTCTATTATTAATCTTTGCAGAATAACAAAAGCACAGGCATCACAACTGATGCTGGGTATTATTGATTTTTCTGCACATCTGCACCACCATGATACAGGAATAAGATTGTCCCCAAAATCTTGTTCCTGAATGACTTGGATAAAATTCAGAAAGAACAGAGACAGTGCAAAATCTGTCTCCTGGGATTCCTGCCCTGCTATCACACTCCAAAAAAACAAAACTCCCAGGGGTCTAGATGCTCAGAGCTGGACCTGTCATGTGTTTCCACAATTCCAACACTCCAGCATGAAGGCAGCACAGTTTGCTCTCACAGAGCCCCAGCTGAGCTGGGCTGATGATACCAGAGCTGCACCAAGTCTCTCTCAAGTCAGTCCTTTCCACAGCAACCCCTGAATTCCTCTCCCTGGCAGCTGACAGGAGCAGCTTTGTTCTGCCATGCAGGACCAGGCCCTCGGCCTCGGGGCACACCAGCACCCTAAAGGGGACAGGGGCAAACAGGGATCCAGGTTTAGTGGGACATGGAGACAGCTTTTTACCCCAGCCCAGGTGCTCCTGGAGCTGGGAAGCCAGTGGTGCCCTGTTAAGCACAAGGAAAAGCCAATGTCTTACAAAAACATTTATCCTATTTCCTACTGTTACACAGTGTTAGAGTAAGTGGGATTACAGTGATGCCATTTTTGAATTATCTTGAAACATTTCCTCACTCTCACCATTCCCCCCTAAGAAAACAACACAGACTACGTAGCCCTTGCTGTAGGAGGGAGCATCATTCCAGATCCCAGCAGTGATGTGATGGTCCCCACAAGGCCCAGCTCTGCACCCCCAGCCCAAGGGGGCTGCACCCACTCACAAAGCCCAGGCTCCTCTTCTGCTCAGAAGTTTAATTTTAGAAAGACAGAATAGCAAGTTGTAGGAAAGTAGAAAGTACAGAAAAGGAGATTATATTTAAACAATCCCAGTGACCTTGAGCTGGGGGAGCTCAGACTTTCTGAACCTGCTGCCAGCCCCCATGACACGCGACAAAAGAAATAAGCCTTCAGAGAGGGGGAGGGAGGGGAAGTAAGAGGCTTTCTTTAAACAGCCACTCATGTGCTGCACATATGTGGTGGCTTAATATAAAACTGGCCAACCTGATCCCTGTAAGATTGGCCTGCTCTGCCTTGGCTGTGTGTCACCCCCCAGGCAGTGTGACAGTGAGGAGGGTCACTAGTTCAGGGTGCTCTCAAACAGGTTCTGCTGCTGCCCTGGCTCAGCTGCTGTGGGGAGAGAAGGGCCCCTGCTCAGGGGCACGAGGGGGACTCTGGCCCCTCAGTGCAGCTCTGGGCCCTTGCACAGGGGTTACTCCCACTCTTCACCACTGAGGGTGACAAATGTGGGCGCAGCTGACCTCCCTTTACCTGCTTCTTCAGTGGGTGCTGAGGCTTTTTAAAAAAACAGCTTTAAAAATGCAGATTAAAGGCTTGCATTGGGACCAAGCTCAACACCACCTCCCTGGGCACACCTTGTCTTGACAGGGGGAGCTGCAAGATATTCAGACAGAACTCTACTAATAAGGTCAGATTTAAAAACCAAAAGAAAAATCAGGAGAAGACAGAATCTGCTTTCAATCTTCAGCACCTCATAACTGCCAGCAAAACCTAAAGCCTAACCATGCTCAGCAGAAGGGATGCTAAAATGTCCAAAGCAGGAAATTATTCCTCCCTACAACAGGTAAGAGGACTTTTCCCTAAAGCCCTCCTGCCTACCAGACACAAGACTGCCTACAAGACTGCACTTCATGGTGCACATGCCTGAAGAGGGAAAAGTGAGTACCAGTGCATCCAAGGAGCCATCCAAGGGTCAGTCTCAATTAGTCAGGGTGAAGAGTTCACGACAGTCTTTAATCTTGTCTGGTGTCCAACTCAAATCCCTGAAACATGGCAAAAATGCTGGTATCTAACACAGTGGAGGGGTTATTTTTGGTAAAGATTCCACCCTGCAGATAAGCCTATGTAGCTAATGCTGCTGCAGGCACTCTGCAGAATCAGCCTGACCTGCTCCTCGACCCAGTAGCCACAGCTCTTCCTGTAAAGCTGGACAGTTGTCACAGCCCCAAATGCCTCCTCTTAAATCAATACATTCCCTCTCCAGTCATCCTCCCGTGAAGCAGCAGATGCTAGAAGAGAAAGCCCATTACATAAGGTGCTTAAATTCCCACTGATAGCTCTAAGCAAAGCATGTAAAGATGCTCTTAAGAACATCCTGTGCCTGCTAGTTGTTATTTTGCACTGTTCTTCTGGTGCCCAGCAATGAATGTACTGAAAAATTGCTGTATTATTAAATTCTTGGAGATTTTATGGGCATTCTGGAAAGCCTCTCACTTGAAACTTCCAGCTTGCATTAAGCTGTGAGCAGAAACAGGCCATGGTTTCACCTAACATCACTCTCCTCACTGTTCCACCTCGCAGCAGAGGCTGGAGAGGAGCTGACAGGCTCAGGGTATTGTGTCCAGCTGGCTCTTTGGGGACTGGAGAGCTGCTGTCACTACTCTTCTGTGGCAGACAGGTGTAGCAGTTGCAGATGCCTCGGGCTGACCTCAAGCCATGACAGGTTCACAGTGCCCAAGGCTGCAAGGGGCACCTGGAGCCCTTGGCAGGGAAGGGGAGCCCTGGCAGTGGTAGAGACTCTTTTCCAAGAGCTGTTTACACTGAGGAGGGGCCTTCAGCTGGAACAGTGAAGGAATTTTAGCTCAAGGAAGCCTGCAGGACAGCGTTAATTTGCACAGACACAATTAGCACATCCAGGATCTCCGCTATCTGGCAGGCCAGCCAGAGCTCCTGCTGCCAGACCCATGGAAATCCCCAACAAACAGCCTGGGCCCTCATGGCCTGCTCATGCAGATATGCTGACAGAAAAAGATGAGAGGATACAGCTGTAGAAACCTGATAGGCGTAGGCAGATCTGCCTCTTCTACCCCCCATCCAAAGGATGCACTCACAAAAACCCCTCACAACTCCTGCAATGACAGATCTGCTACAGGCTGGGCCACCCTGTGCAAACAGAGCCTCTGAGCCCTCTGGGGCTCACAGCAGCAGCCCCAGGCCACGGCTCACCCCTGACAGGGCCATTTTCACAGGGGCAGTAGGAGGCTCCTGGCAGACAATTCCTGCTCAAGGCACGAGCCCTTCCTGCTCTGCTCCCGCTGTGCCCAGCTCTGCCCTGCCCCTGCCCTGCCCAGCTCTGCAGGCCTTTGGCATCGATGCTGACTGGGGATGGGCTCTGCAGGCAGGCAGGGGTATCCCAGAAAACGGTACAAGGGTACAACTGAGACTCACATCTGTTCCCAAAAGGAACAGCCACAAAGCAGCCCCAAGCACAGCCCTGTTCCACCTGCTCCCAGTGTCCCTGGTGGCACAGCCCCGCTCACAGCCAGCAGACCCTGGGGCAGGGTGTGCCCCTCCCTGTGCAGGACAGTTACCCACTCTAAAAACAGCTTTCCAAGCTTGACTGCTCCACAGCCAGCAGGGCTGGCCCGGACATGCTTCAGAAAATGATAAGAAGATGACTCTGTTCTTAAGTTAGCTTTTAAGAGAGTGACAAGTTACATGTGGGAACAAACACAGTAGTTATGCTTCTGGGAAGCACAATGATAAAGGCAGAGAAAATCACTTTCTGTGCTGAAGAAAATAAGCCAACAGAACTTTTTTTTGGTCTCTTCTATTTGGCAGACATGCTCCAAGCTCAGAACCCAGTAAACAGCTCTGCAAGAGACTTCTTCCATCAGCTCAAGAGTGGAGACAGCACTCTGCTCTCATCCTCCTTCCCTCCCAATTCCTGTCTCCAATTCCCAGGGCAAGCAGGACAGTCTGGATCAATGTATTTTTCTAGGACCATTTTCAGAGCAACTTTTATCCACTCGAGATGACTACACAGCATAAACACATCTTCTGTGTATAAGGCTCCTTGCCCTGTCTTCTCTAGGTCTCAGTTCAATTACCTCTTTGCTCACTTTCAATCCACCATATTTAACCATTTATACATAGTTTCTGGTATTAAACTACACAAACAATCTGTCTCTAGAATTAATCAATCTTTGGAACTAATCACTTTCTAGAACTTCTAAGCAAAAGCAAGGACTACAGCATTCCCTAGAAAAATACTTAAAAAGCAAGTTACAGCACCACATTAGCCCAGCTCCAAAGCAGAGCCTGCTACACTTTCCATGATAAAAATCTGTCTGGCAACCGATTAGAGGAACAGTAACAAAGCCACAGAAATAGCACAGGCTGGGGTGGGGGCTCCAAGTTTCCTTACCCCTCGGAAGTGTGTATTCCCAGAGAGCAAAGAGGATCCCAGAGTGGGGCTGGCAGTGCCCACCTACCTGCAGGCCCGCGAGGGGGGCCCAGCCCGGCCCTCGCGCCCGGCGCAGCGTCAGCGGCTCGCTGCCCTCCGCGCCCGCGGCAGCTTTAGCTGCTGCCCAACGCCACAGACACTGCATGGCTGCTGCTGCTGCTCCTCCACAACTAAAGGACTGTACAGGCACTCATCATCCTCCTTTTAAATACAGGTTTTCAAAGAAATAGAGGAGCCCAGCAATTATAATCACCGGAGCTTTCGAGCTTCACAATGTCTAGAGCAAGTCACTGAGCAAAAATAGTCTTCACTCAGGAGTAGAGGAGTCAGCAGATATTCTAAATTGGAGCTGCTGCTCTATTTCTGACAGGAGAGCCTGGGAGCTTCTGTGCTTCCCTGCATGGCAGCTTTATTTGGGAGAGGACTGGGGGGAGTGAGGGGAGGGGAGACAGAGAAACAGAGCATTGTTCCTCTCTCCGCTGTGCTAAAGAACTCCTGCAATTAGGCTGCTTTTCAACAGTGTTATGTCACAGATTAGCACAGTCTTGAAAATACTCCCTCCAGTAGCACTAGAAATGCAAAGGGAATCAGAACCATTTAAAAAGGCAAAAACCCATGAACTCAGGCCTTTCTCCTGACTTGTCTCTGGCAGGCAGCAGGCACAGAGAGGTCCCCACTGCACCTCCTCCTGTGCCAGACCTGCTGTTCTGTTCAGCTCTCAGAGGTGCCCAGGGCAGGGCTCTGAGGCAGCTCTTCTGAGACTCCACAGGTACTTGGCAACCTCTCCAAATAGTTTCAGAGCCTAAAAGGCACAAGAAGAGAGGGCTGTGTGCCAGGTGACCACAGTGACACTTGTGCAGTTTTCCTCCCCTCTGCAGCATTTTTTGGAAGCCTTAAGAAGGAAACCCAGCATGGCTATTTCCATTTTACAGCGAGCTAACAGGACCTGAGAGATGGGAAGCTGTTCCCAGTAGCACAGAGCCAGAACCACTCGAGGGTCCCCATTTTCACAGTGTGACCTGCTCAACCCTGTCTGCAAAGGCTCCTCCCCAGCCTGTCACAGGCAGTGTGCACAAAGCAGGACACCACTCTAGATTTTGTAATAACTAACCTATTAAAGCTCCTTCTGTCAGTGATTTCCTTTTGAAAGCTTTCAGCTGAAATGCAGTTCAACATGCTGTATGAAATCTAAACAACAGCAGGAATGATCCCATGATACCTGAGACATTTCTGAAAGGTAACTCATCCCAGACAGCTCTCAGCACTGTGCTGATGTCAGTGTCCAACACAACACTGGCTGCATGGCTATTTTCTGAGCAGTGAAATAATAGCACCAAAAAAAAAAAAATCACTACAAGAGCAGAGCACTTAGTTTATTAGCCCTGCTATTTTCACTCCCCCCCAGCTCACAGCCTGTTCCAGCATGCCTACTCAGAAATTATTTTAATGACCCACAGGGTGTTGCAATTCTGCTGTCCAGCTAATACAAGTACTACAAAAGCTGCCTGCAGCTGCATGAAATGGATGCAGAACCCTTAAAAGATAACCATACATTTGGAATCCCAGAGGAATTTCAGTGCTTTGTACACTTTTTAAAGTTCTGTCCCAGAAGGAACAGAGTTCATTCAATTGGACACTGCTTGGGAAGGGGCAGCAAGAGAGCACGAATCAGAATAATAAAGATCTGGAAATTTCCTTCTGCCTTAAACCAAACCTGAATTTGTTCACCCCTTTAGTGACCACACATATAGAAGGGCAGTCTCAATCCTCTCTGCTCCCTGAATTAGCAGGATGTGGCAGATTTGAACTGTCCACCTCCCTCCCCCCTTTTCTTCACCTCTTCCCTGCTCCCCCCCTTTCTGTAGGCATCACAAAGGATTTATAAGAGAGCTACAAAGACATTCTTTTAGACTCAGGCAATTCCAGTAACCTTAGAAACCAACACTAGCTGGGAGCCTGGCAGTTTGGCCACAGCAACAGTCTGCTTTTGTCCTCTCATTGTCACTGCTGCACCTTTGGCTGCGCCCTCCAAAACCTTGCTAGGCTGGAAGGCAACACCAGCATCACTTTCAAAATGAACAGTAGGAAATAAAAGGAACAACCCATCCTGTTTCACCAGAGACCACTTAGTTACATCAGAACCAAGCTGGAATAACTTCCATGAAAATCTGTGGAATTTTTCACCCAGGCAGATTCCTGCTGAGGTCAAAGAAAATTTTTGGTTGTTTAGTGATCAAAGGAAACTGAATGAGAACATTGTGACCTGGCCTGCAGAGACAAAAATGGGAAAAAGAACAGAAAAAGCCTTTTCTGCCTTGTTTAGCTGTCAGAGGAGTGAGCTGACGTGTGTGTGCATGGGAGATTGTAACGACAGTCCTGTTTTGGCTGAGGCTGGGCACAGAACACAGAACACAGAACACAGCACAGCACCATTAGCACAGAAAAGGCAGTAAGTGACTAAGGCCTGCTGTGGCTCTCAGAGCCAGCAGGCAGCTGGGCACGACCTGAAGGGACAGGAGGGCTCTGTGTGAGGGCTGTGCCCCCGCTCACCTGCACCACCTCCTTCCTGACGTTGACGATGTCCAGCCAGTCGTGGAAGCGGGGGTAGCTGTTGAGCTCCGCGGGCCGCTCGCGCGGGGGCACGCTCAGCTTGCACTGCCGCTGCCTGTGGATGTAGTCAATCAGCTTCACCTGCGGGATCCAGAACACCGACCGTCAGACCCCCGCACCTCGAGCCCTCCCAGGCTGGGCCTGTACACAGGGGATGCTGCCTTGGGAGCAGGGCTCTCGTGACACACCAGTGACAGCCTCCTGGAGCTCTCGCGGGATCCGTGCCGCCCGTTTCCCTCACACTGAGCATCTTTGCTCTTCAGCATTTCCCCAGAAGGCAGGACCTGCTCTAAACCTCCATCAAGAGCAGTTCTGAGGCAGGAATAGCCAAAGTACCCAAAGACTCTGAGGCCTGTTATCTGATGGGCATTTCTATTACAAAATCAACGTTAAAAGCAGCTAACTTAAAAGAATAAAAATTCAGGCAGTTGGACTAGATGATTGCTGCACATCTTCTACTCTAAAGTTTTATTCCAAAGCTTTTATCACTTGCCCATCTCATGGCAAATGCACTACACAGAATTATTCACTTTAGGCACAGAAGAATAAAACAGCAAAAAGGAGTATTATTTGTGCCTTATGTTTGCTTATCAAAAACAAAATACTCTCCAAAGATTGCTCCCTGTGTCACACATTCCCATGAGGCAGGCTTAAGCTTCAAAATCTTCCTAACAAAACAATGCCTCAGAGCAAGTTAGTTCATCCATGATTTATAAACCAAAACATGTTCTTAGTCAACAAATTTTAGCATTTGGGATACAATCAGACTGAAAATGTAAAGGAAAAAACAAATAAGGATTCTTTGACCATTATAATGTGTCTCCTCTTACAGTTTAAGTGTTTTCTTATGAAGTTAGTTGAGAGTATGTTTTATGAGCAATCTATTCCTTACAACCATCAGGTATAACAAGTTTGTCCCTGCCCACACACTGCACTCTGACAGCAGTGCCACGCAGTTTGAGATTTATCAAAAAAGCGTGTGAATACCAAAGTCATTCCAATTCCTGCAATGCCCAGAGCAATGCAAAGCACTGCCATCCCCAGGAGAGGCAACCCAGGACTGCCATGTCCTAGAAACTCAGCCATCCCTTTGCATTCTCACTCTGACCACCCAGCTGAAACCAGAGGAGACTTTTCACCACAACTTTCCAACATGGCTTCAGAGCACCAGCCCTGCAAGGAACTGGAAATCCCAACCACTCGTTCTCAGTACCTTTTTTTATATAAAGGGGCTGACAGCACTTCCTTTTTTCCACCCCTTGTCTGCTTCCTCTGGCCAGAGCCGAGCAGGGCAGGGCAGGGCTGGCCTCGGGAGGAACTGGCTGTGGGCTCAGCAGTGCCTGCCACGCTGCTGTGCTGCTGCTGCATGCCAGGCAGAGCCCAGCCAGGGGCTCTGTCCCTGCCACGTGTGCCATGTGCCAGGCCCTGTGTGACAGGCACAGGCTGCTGCTGGCCCTGCTGCTGGCCACCCTCTCTCTGCACCAGCCCCCCGGCTGTGCCCTGCCCCGAGCTCCCCTGGCTCCGGAGCAGGGCAGCTGGGATCCCCCTGGCTCTGGGGCAGGGCAGCTGGGATCCCCCAGGCAGGGCAGGGCAGCTGGGATCCCCCAGGCAGGGCAGCTGGGATCCCCCGGGCAGGGCAGCTGGGATCCCCC
>VXBQ01007598.1:46556-56883 GCA_013400175.1 Phainopepla nitens | reverse complement strand
GGCAGGGCAGCTGGGATCCCCCTGGCTCTGGAGCAGGGCAGCTGGGATCCCCCGGGCAGGGCAGCTGGGATCCCCCTGGCTCTGGAGCAGGGCAGCTGGGATCCCCCAGGCAGCCCGGGGCAGGCTGGGGCACACGTGTCACTGGCTGCCTCAAGTGCTGACCTTCTGCTTTCTCACTGTCACACATCCTTTCCCACAACAGGCTGTCCACAGAGTGCTCCTGTTCACTGCCATGGCAGAAAGGAGCTTGGACGTGCTGTCCCAAGCGTTTTCCTGCTCAGGGCTTGGTTTAAATTTTCTTCTCAGTGTGCTTTTCCCTTCTATGGACGCTGGCACGGGGCAGGCTGGGATGAGTAGATGGGCAAGGGGCCCTCAGGACAGAGAGAAACGAGAGGCTGCAGGAAATTTGTAGACTCAACAGCCCCCAGTAAGCCAAAAATCAGCCTACACAAATGAGAAACAGCTTCCCTACTGTGCAATAGCTATGTCATGGAAAAGAGAAGGAAGACAGAAATCACCCAAGCCTTGTCTCTTTGCAGAGGCCAATGAGGATATGTGTTCTGGTACACAAACTGCAACCACAACACCCAGCCCCAGGCAAACAGCTCAGCGCTGTTTGTGAGGCTGCACATGGAATTCCCAGGGCACTGCGGGATGTTCTTGCTGCTGCCCCGGGCTCACCTCACCCCTCCCCATTCCTGGGCACGCCTCAGGGCTGCGGAGCACCTAGGGACAGAGGCAAGATTGCACAGTGATTTTGGAACTGGTACAGCCAGCCCTGATGGGCCTGTGTGTAAAGCAGCAGCTCGGCCCTGCAGTCTGACTGTAATCTGTTATTTTAGTGTAGGATCTCCCATCAGGCAAGATTTATTTTTCCTGGAAGAAGGATAAGCTATCAGCATCCTCTGTAAAGCTAGAACTCCACACTTAGTTATATGGAACCCTAATTACAGGCAAATGCCCTAAAAGTAGCACATGATCCAGAATAAAACAGGGAACTGCAGGCAATGGAGGTGTCAGAATCTGTTCCAAAATCCACAGTGGAAGGAAAAGAGAGCTTAGCCTCTATTTATAAATGAAAAATCACAAATGATGTAAAAGAAACGATGGAGAAAGCATGTGCCTCACGTTATCCAGCTCCAGCGTGCAGTGTCACGAGGACAGCACGCTGCTCGAGGCAGGATATTGCTGAGGCACAGCCACTGCCTTGGCACTCCTCACAGAAGTTCTCCTGGCCAGCCTCGGGGCAACACCAGAAGCCTCACATGAGTAAGAGAACAGAGCTGGGCTGCACTCCTGGCTCTGCCACTGACCTGATCTGTCTGACCAGGAGCAAACGCCCCCATCCCTCCCCTTCTCCCTGCACGCAGCTCTGCCTGCTCGTCCTGCAGGAACTCCCTGCAGCAGGCACCGGCCCCAGCTGTGCTGGTACTGCTTAAAAAATATTGCTTCAAGAATTTCCCCTTCCCAAGCATCACCCATAGCATAAACTCCTAAAGGATACTGCTGGAAGGGACTCCGTGCAGCACAGATTTCAACGTGAAACTTTTCTTCTTTGTTGGAATGTAATGAATTCTCCAAAATGGATAAGCACTGTGGCAGCACTCGTCTGAGTCTCTCAGAGGACCAAGGCTGGTTTTTCCCGGATAACTCCTTCACATTTATTCAAGTCCAAATTTGTTTTCCCCTAGTCCTATAAATAGTGTATTTGCATTCTCTTCCCAGCCTACATGCACCATGCTTCTCCCCTAGGATGAATTTCATTTTGTTGTTTCCTGCCCAGACTTTTTACTAAACTACATGGTTTGGCTTTAATAGCTGAGCTGTTGCAAAACCCCTTTCTGAGAATATCATAAAATTTCTGGGTTCAGTGACGCACATAAAAACCCACAAGCAGCACACAGGTCTCCAACCACAAACTAGGCTGAGAGATAAAGCCAATAGTAGCTACTCACTGCCTGCTTGCTAAACGACACGTCCTACTCAGAACAAATGGCAAACCCCACACCAGGAGCAGCAATACTCCAACTGTCTTGAACCCACAGAGATGGGAAAGGAAGGAACAGAGACAGAATAAGGAGCAGCTGGAGCAAATCACTGATTGCAGGGCAGAGCCTGCTGCTCTGCCTGGAGCAGCTGATGGCCAGGAGAGCAGTTCTCATTGCTCTGAGAAGGGCACACGCTGCCAGGTGCTCCTGGATGCATGCTCATCTCCTTACAGCGCCTTTAAAAGATCCCTTTGCGCCGCAGATGAGAAGCAGGTCCAAGAAGTTTAGGAGAAAGCTGCCAAGCTTGTACTTTATTTATTTCTGCAAAATAAACAGCAGATCTCTAGAGATACAAGCCTGCCCATATCCATGACCCCCAGCCAACAGTTGGGACTTCAGAAGAAAAAAAAAAAAAAAAATGCAAATGTCCACAAGTTTTTCAGCTGCACTTCTGCAGACATGGCACAGGAAATCATCTGTAAAACCAGATCACTGACATAGGGGTGCAGAATTCAGGAGATACTACAAGGAAGAGCTGGAAGAATTCTGTAGTCAAACTGCAGCCCAAGTATTTCTGACCTCTGGTTAACTGATCAGAAATCACATTCTAACTTCTTCATTTGTCAGAGAATGTTAATAGTTATGGTGTCAAACCAGAGAAATCAAGTTTCATGCATTTGGGGGTGAACGTAAGACCTACTGTAGCTTCTGCACTTGGTCAAAACCCAGTCTGAATTCCATGCACTTGATCCAAATAAACATGGAAAAAGGAGCAAAGGCTAGAAGACTCTGCATTTTTCTGAAGCCTTCTGTGGCTTAGTCTCATGCTTTTAATCTGCATATCTTGAAATAGCCTATAAAGCAGCAAAAAATAATAATTTTCAATTCACAAAAAAAAGGGAAACTATGGCACAGAATGGAAATTAGAAATCAAGCAACCTGGGGATAGCAGAGGGACTCTGCTATACCAAAGTGCCAGCCAAGATTTCTTCAGAATATCAACAGTTGGAGACCAAGTTTGATTCAATCATACATTTCACAACCAAATGCCATGTTTTCACACTTTCACAAAACTTATAATCTGCTCAGTGAAGCCTGCAACTTTTCTTGTTGACTTGAAACATATGCAATGTTTAGAAGAGGAGTTTTGCAATACCCAAAACAAACAACTGTCATGATTTAATCAACAAATCAAGCACATGGTCAAAAGCAGATCCTATTGCTCCTGTGCCCGGAGATGGAATCTCAGGGAGCCTGGCAGCACTGGAGAGACAGTAAACAGGAGCTTACACCGAAACTTCCAAGGCTACAACCAAGTCCTGCCCTGCAATTTACACAGCTGGTGGCTGAGGCTTTAAAAGGATCAGATCAGCATATGGCCCAGCTCTTGCATGTGGTTAAGAGAAATGCAAATCACCTATCTCGCCTCAGACAGGAATTAATCAGGAAGGAACTCCTCTATTAACCTCCTGCCAAGGAGCAGCCCAGGGGGCAGGGAGTGCTCTCTGAAGCACCTCAGCAGCTCCTGGCACAGCAGGACACTGCAGTGGCCAGATCAGCATCAGAGCAAGGGAGGTTCTGCATTTCTGCCTCCTGAAACAGAAGACAAAACTTCTGAACTGGAGGCAGGGCACTGGGGAAAGTCAGATGAGTCATCTGAAGGCATCCAGTGAAAGTGGATTCACTTCACACCTTTAGCTGACTCTCATCTATTTTCCCCACTGCCATTAAATACACAAACCCTATGTCAGACCAAAAAACCTTCTAGGCCACCTGAGCACTGAAGAGAACATAAAAAGGTCATAACTGGACCAGCCAAATTTGTCTCAGAAGTCATGCTCGGCAACCATGTGAGAAAGTGATAAAGATCTCACCAGCTACTGGGAGAGCAGCAGCATGTGAGGATGCTTAGGGCATTTCTCAAAGTCATGCAGTTTAAAGTGAAAAAAGGGCGCCGCAGGACTGTTCCACAGCACAGAGCTGGGGCAGAGCCTGGGCTCTGGAGAGCTCAGAAAGCCCCTGTGCAGGGCCCACACAGAGAGCAGGAATCAGGCAGTGATCAGGGTGCTGCTGAGCCTGAACACCGCCGTGGGGCCAGAGGGGGCTCCAAGGAATACACCAGGACAAGTGTCTGAGGAGGGGACCAGAACAAGGCTGAGGAATCTCTGCACAGAAACAGTGCTGAAGTCTTCCCAGTGTGCCCAGGAGCCAGGACCAGGAGGATGGGGCATCACAGGACACAGCTCTAGGCTCAGCTCTGCCAGGGATCTGCAGGCACAGGACAGGCCTCTCTGTGCTGTGCAGCCAACCATCCAAGCCAGTTCTGCTCCAGCGTGAGGGTCTGCAGGGCCCTTCAGCTGCCAGCAACCCAACCGTGTCTGCAGCTCTGCCCACAGAGCACTGAGCTGCTCCTTTGTGAACTCCAGCTCTGGCTGCTGACTCATCTGAATGCCCCCAGCTATCTGGATGGTTATCAGCATCTGATCACAGCTCACCAGCACCAACTGCAGCCTCAGAAATTCTCATTTCCCCGCTGTGTTCAGAGAACTCCTCTGTGCCTGTAGGTATAAAGATACCTGACAACAGCGTGAAGTGTTCCCTTTCCAGTACAGGGAAAATTGAACCACTGCCTGGTTTTGACAGGTTTAGAACCAAATCTGCTTGCTTAAACTGAGAGAGTGGGTCTGTACCCTTTTCACATGACATATGCTCAATTTGCAGTGAAATCTGATCCAAACCTGTTCATAGAACACTTCGTTCAGCCACAGAGAAAACCATCCTCCCCATCTGTGCTTTTGTTAGGAACAGTCACATAATGTAGGATTCAGCTGGATTCTCACAATCTCACAAACTTCCAAACTACCTTGAGATCAGCATGAAATTCAAACAGCTCTTTCCAAGACAAGCACAGGATCTGCACAGGAGCAAAATTCACAACCCACAGTAAGAGGAAGAGAAGCAAACACTTCATTTCAAGGAATTATTAGTATCCTAAAAAATCAGGTCGCTTCTTTTGTCACCCACATGGCTTTGCCCTCAAAACCAACAAAACTGATGCTACTAAAGGATGATACTGTGACCTGTATTTTCACCAGCCATGCATGGAAAAATAGGTATCAGACAAAATATCTGGCAGCAAAGTCATTTACTTTATTTGAGGTGGCATCCGAGAAAAAAAAAGGGGCTCACTTACACATCAGACTCTGACCTGCAGCCTGTGGAATTCACATTCTCTACTTGAACCCAGCTGACTCATTCAGCAAGAAGCTTGGCAGTGAGCAGGACACCTGTCCAGAACTGGAGGCCTGGTTTCTGTTGTTTTAGCTCAGCTCGCTTGGGTGCGTTTCCTGTTCCCTCGGCACTGATCACACAGGTGCAGTCCCAGGCACAGGTCTGCAGGTGACTGCTGTGCTGGGCCACAGGCACAGTGCCCTTGAACAAGACTGGCTGCTTTGAATGCCACAAACACCTCGGGAACACCAATATCCCATGCATCAAGGACCTCATGCAGTAGCACCTTGTTAAAAATAAGAAAGAGGAAGAATAATTTTATTATTAAAAATAATTTGCACAAAGTGAAGGAGCAGCTCTGAAAAGGGGCCATGAAAGCTCTGTCAGTGCTCTGCTCTAAGCAGTGGCTCCCAGCAGCCAGGACTCTGAAAAGCAGAGGGTGTCAGATCTGCCAGGGATGGAACAAGCCCCGGGTGGCAGTGCCACCATGGAGCCCTGGTGCCAGCCCTGCTGCTCCTGCAGGACCCGGCTGTGCCGCTGAGGGACTTTGGGCTTGCTTGTAACAGAAAAGGAAATAGTTTCTCAATGCATTGCATTCAGGCCCCTGCACAACAGGACCCAGCACAAGGCAGCAGGAAAATGTGCAGGCAAGGTGTGCTGAGGGGAGAAGCTTTTGGAGCAGTTGGTAAATACGAGCACAGAGAGGTAGAGGGGTAGGGAGAGATGGAACACCAGATGGATGGATTTTCCTTTGAACCCTCAGTCATGCCTGAGGCTGACACAATAGCCACTGCCCAAACACTACAGTATGTTATTTCTGCTTTGTCAAATGATGCAGACAGCATCATTTCTGGGTCACTTGGAGGCCACATACCAGTCCTTTTCTTCTCCCCGTTCTCTTTTTCACAATCCCAGCAACTGAGGCTGTAAACACCCAATTGAGGCCTTCCCAGCTAAGAGTGGGAGGATGAAACTGCACAACCAAGTAGTTCCCTGGGTCTCATAACATAATTCTCTTCAAAGATTTCATCCCAGCGAGGCATCCAAGCCTGATGCAGCTACAGGAACAGTCCTCTGCTTAAAGATCAGAGATTTCACACCCACTGAACACTAAAAATGAAAGCCCTCCCCCTTCCTTTGCAACCTGAGGACACACAAGTGTAACAGAATGACTGAGAGCATTCTGCAAGAGTAAGAACTGTACTTGCCATTTGCTGAGCACAGCCCTGCTGCTGCCACATCAGATCTGCAGCTCTGCTCCTCTCAGCTCTCAGCTCTCCAGCACCCAGCAAGCTTCCTCACCTCAGCCACACTTCATCGGGCTTAGCTGTGCCTCCCC
Source organism: Phainopepla nitens (assembly GCA_013400175.1). Classification (NCBI taxonomy): domain Eukaryota; kingdom Metazoa; phylum Chordata; class Aves; order Passeriformes; family Bombycillidae; genus Phainopepla; species Phainopepla nitens. Next base: position 50,325 of record VXBQ01007598.1, on the reverse strand, counting down.
ACAGAACCTAAAGCGCCTTGGAAGAGAATATCCTCCATCGTTTTTATGATGGCACTAATCATTCTCACCCATCTCTCAAAGAGCTCTCAGGTGTATTTGACTGATGGTGCAGAAAGTGGAAATAAAGACACCAACAAGCTGTGCATGTGTAAACTTAGAGCCTAAAAAAAGAAGAGTTTATAGCAGACAGTATAAAGCCAGACATTTCCTTCAGCAAGGTCAGGAAGAGAATGACTAATTGCAGGTCCTCGTCATATTTGTGCACTTCCCTTTCCTCACTGCAAGCCTCACTCTGCAGGTCCTGAGCACCCCAGGCTGGCACAGGCAGTGAGCTCCAAGAAGAACACCTTGGATGAGGCCTGAACTCTCCCCAGGACAGAACTGAGAGGTCTTGGAGGGAACCAAGCTCCTTTAATGCAGCATTTTACTGCCCAGGATGCTGTCCCTAATCTCAAAGGCTTTTTCCCATTTTTCTTCCCCTTGCCTTCCCAGCCATCTTCCCTTTGTCTTAGACATTTCTTTTTCTCTAGCCTCAATAAAAATACAAGCACAAACCTCCAGTCTCTACCATTCCCTCACGTACTGGCTGGGGAATGAGACAGATTAGCAGTTTGTTCTCATGCTTATTAGCAGACCAAGGGAAGGAAACAAAACCCAACCAAATCAAATCCTCTGCTTGTTTGCCTCAATTATTCGAGCACTTCCAGAGCTCCACCTTTCCCCTCCTCCGCGGCACACAGTTCCCCAGGCTGCTGCTGGGCTGGGCTTCGGGGAGAGGTTTACACAGAAGTGTTAAATCCCTGGAGCAGCAGGTTGCAGGTCTTGGAGCTGAAGACGTTCTGTCTCTGCACCCTGGGAAATCTCAGCTAAGAAACTGTATTCTCTGAAATGCTCCCAATTATTTGGTTTCTGCTAGAAAGAACTGAGCTATTTTGGCAAGGACTGGGGTCACATTTCTCTTTTTACAGACGCTGAGTGAAAAAGCTGCCATGGCTCACTGCTCACATTTGTTTTTCAAAAAATCTCCTTGGGGCTCTCACTGGTTCACATTTGCCCGTAGCAACCAGGAGGGGTTTCTATCATTAGCTAAATACAAATACAGGACTTAGAGTGCAGACACCTGAACCCCGATTCCCAACCCCAAAAAGAACATTTTTTCTTGTGACTCTGAGACTTTCACCTAAACCACATTGTGCCCACTTAAAAAGTAGAGAAAAATACAACTGCTGACCCAGTAATAGTTGTATCAGGAAAAGTACAGAGGGGACTGATAAGCAGCAATTGGCCATACACCAGACAGTTCTGCAACAGCTACCTAGCATCATACAGCAGCCTGGAAAGGTTTTAATCAACACTTGAAAAAAGATCACAAATACAAAGATAGCAAGCTCCAAGCTCAGCATCTTTCAGGCAGGTACAATATCCATTACTTTTGTGCATTTCCACAGAAATTTCACACACCACATTTGCCTCTGTACCTAAGCAGAACAGGAGGCTGAGGTTGGGGCTGGTTTTCCTTTGGTTTTCTTAATTTAAGAGAACTGTATTGTGACAGTTGGCTAAAACAAAGGTTCTCATTTTCAAAGCATTCTATGGAAGCAAATTAAAGTTCTCAAAACACATTCTTCTAATAATAATCTGCATTAAATGTACAATGGAAGAAAATGTGCCAGTTCAGAATCAGAGCTTAAGCATTTTGCTTGTGTGTCCAAAAATTATTTTATGTAGAAGTTATGCTCAGAAAAATCTGAGCCTGACTTTTTTGCTCGAGTTGGGGGTTGGAAAAAGGGCTTTTGAGCAGCAAATTTCTCACATTTGCCATCACTTCCAGAAATGACAAAAAATTCCACAGCATCAGCCTGTAAGAAAAATTTCTAACACGTGATTTATACAATTGTATGCTTTCATTCCATTTCTCTTTTCACTTTTCGTGCTCTACAGGCTCTTTAGGAAATACTCTCCAGAAAACTTCTTCATCACCCCTTTGCATTCCTTGTGCTGAGTTACATCCCTTTTGTCTTGAAGTCATCTCCTTGGATTATGTGCTGGAGAGAGGCTGAGCAGGCTCTGGGTTCAGGGTTTCACCTGCCCCTGCTCAGACCAGAGGAGGGACTCACTGTGCTGAGCCACATCTACCAGAAGCACACAAAACCCAAACTGCTGAAGAGAAAAGAAAAAGCCATTGTAACAGCCTGTGTGCTAGCCTGTCATGGAAATACTCTTCTCCCAAGGAGCAGGGGAAACACAAAGGGATTCTGTGTTGTATTTCTCTGCCTGCCAGCGGACAGCTCTGAGTGCTGGATACAAATTTATGCCACAAGAGCTGAGGTTTTTCACTGCAGCCAAGCAGCTCTGCATCCTTACACAAAGATCACTCATGTCCTTTCATTTGCAGTCCTTCATCTTGATCTCTCCAAAAGGAACATGGATAAGTCAGGCATTACTGAAAATCCTGGATCCTGAGGATGCTGTGGAAAGCTGCAATGCCACACCTGTACAGTGGAAGACTCTAAATGCCACTGCTACTCTACTACACCTCCTGCCAGCTGTGATGTAAAACACTACAGGGAGTAAATCTTTCTAACACTCCTCTAGAATACCAAAACCAAAACCACAGTGAAGGCCTATAAATGGCTATGGGGTCCAGCAGAGCTGCAGACAGCTTCTTACCTATCTCACAGGCACAAAGTCAGTGCCCACAGTCAGCTTTCCTTATATTTGGCTTGTTTGAAAATAGAGCACATAAGCTGTCCTTCCACAGCTCAGTCACTCTGAGGATTTCCACAAACACAGGACTTACAGTGCTCAGCCATCATAAGATGAGCAAACAAAATAGCAGGATTCCCCAAGTATCAGCAGTCTTGCTTTAGAATCAGCTTCTGAATCCAAAAATATCTTGAATAAAAAGAAAAAAAAAACCCTTTCTACATCCATCTCTCCTTCATAGCCTTATTTCTCTTCTGTGTTTCGGCAAAGGAAATTTATAAATTCAACTAGATTGTTTACAGTACAATCCTGAAAGTGCAAATAATCAGCAGCAGATTATTATTAGCTTTCCAGCTGTGATCTCATTCAAAGAACACTGAAGTTATCTGAAACTTCCAGATGCCCTGATTTCCCCGAATGCTGGACGAGGTCCTGCCCGTGCTGCCTGTTACCCCAGCAGCACAGCTGAGCCCTGTGCTGGGTTAGGTTACAGACAAAGGCATTTGGGAGCTAAGAGAAGCAGAGTGGCTACCCAGGCTCTGGAGCCCGTTTCCATGGCCTGCCTGCAAAGCCCCTGCATGTCCAGTCTTGCCTCTTCAGCACAGGCACTGCCAATCCTTTTCTTCAGTTGAAAAGAGAAAGGGGGAGGACTGAGCACAGTCACCCAGAAATAGGAAGCCGTAGCATTACTCACTACCTTGAGGACTCGCCTGCTCTTCCTTTTCAATTACTCAGCAGATGTTCTTGAATCAGTTACTCAGCTTCTACATGCACCTGCCAAACCCCAATTTCACAGGACACGCATCCACCCACTGAACTCAGCGAGGCACATCCTGCTCCCCTGCTGCAGCCAGGAGGAGCCTGGCACTGGGAGCCAGCCTCCAACTGCAGGGCCATGGCTGCTCACTGCCCAGCACAGCCTGCCCCCTGTGCCTGCTCAGTGCCCAGCACAGCCTGCCCCCTGTGCCTGCTCACTGCCCAGCACAGCCTGCCCCCTCTGCCCAGCACAGCCTGCCCCCTCACTGCCCAGCACAGCCTGCCCTCTCTGCCCAGCACAGCCTGC
>VXBQ01007598.1:31101-45618 GCA_013400175.1 Phainopepla nitens | reverse complement strand
CTGCCCAGCACAGCCTGCCCTCTCTGCCCAGCACAGCCTGCCCCCTCTGCCCTCTCTGCCCAGCACAGCCTGCCCCCTGTGCCCAGCACAGCCTGCCCCTTCTGCCCAGCACAGCCTGCCCTCTCTGCCCAGCACAGCCTGCCCTCTCTGCCCAGCACAGCCTGCAAGCTTTACAGGATTCCCAACCATCCCGTCACGGAGCTGCTTCTGAGGGCTGCTGCAATAAAAAAGGGCAAATCTACCCCCGTGGAGGGAAATGCTGTTTGCAAAAAAACCCACAGTTCTTAAAAATTCCAGTTTGCCACATACACTACAGTCCCCTGGCAAGGTTCCATGTTCTGTTCTCATGATGAGACTCAGGAAGGGGAGTTTGCTTCAAGTATTAATACAGAGGTGGGGGCTTCTGTCTTGTCCGGGATACTTTGCCTTCTTGCAGAGAAAACAGAGTAGGGACGCGGCTGAAAAAAAAACATGCATTAAAAAAAAGTCAACTATAGGAAATTGCTTAACTGGAACGTGGCAACTTGCCACATTCTCTCTTTTAAAACAGCAAAACAGCTTTATTTTAACAAGCTGCTATGAGATTGTATTTTGGGATTGTCAGGAAGAACAAAATACACTAAACCCCACTCTGTTCAAAATGCTTTGAACCTATAACACAAGATTTTAAGAGGGAAAAAGAAAAGTTTTGGTATGTTCTGCCATGCAGTGGGATCAGAGTTTACTCACCAATTATCAAGAATGCTCCCAGAGCACTGTGTACAGGCACTGAAACACAAAATAAAGGCCTGGAAAAGCTGTGAGTGTAACTGAGATTCATCTGCCAAGTTAACCAGGTCCCCCACAGGCCAGCTCTAGGAGAGGCTCCTGAAACAGTTAAAAAGTAAAATGGTGTCTGTGGACTGTATGAGTTTATCTTCCCTCCAGGACTGGTGATGCCATTTGTCAGTGAGTTTGTCAGCAAACAAATGTTCTCACCAGCACCTGTCCAATGCCCTCTGTCTTTGCAGTTCCATGTCCTCGGGTTAGCCTTCCTGCTCTCTCAAGACCAGGAACATCACAGTCTCAGACAAACCTCCGTGCAGATCCTTTTTGAAAGCCCAGGAGCATCCCACTGATGGAGTCAGTACAACTGCAGTGAGAACGAAGGATTACTTGAAGAAATTTGGGTTAAATGTGGGATGTGGGGAAAGGCTGTGAGACAGGAGATGGTGCTGCAGAAAGGTTCTTTTTATGGCCTTTTCCCTGATTTTGTTTTGAAGTCATGGGGATGAGCTGTGTGTCCTACTCTGCTCTAAAGCTGCTGGTCAGTTGCTGGGTGCTTTGACTGCTCACTGAGGTTTTGTGCTGGACTAGTTCTTCCTTCCTACTCCCCTGCTACTCTGCAGGGCCGGGGCAGAGCGAGCGAGGCAACAGGAAGAGCAGGAGTGTAGGAGTCACCTCTGCAGAGACAGAGCAGGATGTGACCCCTGCTCCCTAAAGAGGGCACAAATGGTCAGATCCTCAAATGCAAGCTGGTCTCTCCCTAAAGGAAAAGCTATAGCAAGAACTGGGTGAAGCCTTTAATCTTGAGTTAGAAACTAAATTTAATTATATCAGTGGTGCTTTGTAGGAGGAACTTAATTATTGACTGCAAAGAAGTCAAATTATTGACTATTCTGATGGATTCCTGCTAAACTAAGCTTAAACACTAGTACTTGATGGAACTTCAATTCTGCCAAACTTTTATCTCACAGAGTGCTGGTGCTGCTCCTACCTGAAAGCACCCAGCTCCTGCAGCCTTGGAGCTGTGCTCAAGTGGGACAGTCTGGAAGCCTGTGTGAGCTGTTGGTCCAGGCCAGAGGCTCCCCCTCCCCACTGGCTGTGCAGCCCCACTGCACTCTGACCCCAGGCTGCCCCACGGGCTGCCCGAGCGCCGTTTCCCCAGCTGGAGTGGGCAGTACAGCCACCACGAGTTAGTCTCATCTCCAGGTACAGACACTGAGCTGTGCAAAGTGTCTTTCCAGCCTTAAATCTTAACAGAGGCTAGCATGTTAGCGTGCAGCAAAGTACAGCTGAGGGAGGCTTTACTGCCACTAACTTGGTGCTCCCATCCTGGCTGGAGGTACACACGAATTGCTGCTGGGTCTGCACAAACACCAGGCATGGCTCCCCACCACTACAGGGTCGTCCTCTGAGGGTGATGATTCACCTACTTCAGCCCCTTTACACTCCAGTCTTTCTAAGAGATTGTGGCAACAACTTCTGAACGTGCCTGCCTTCAAAGCTATCCCAGATCCTGTCTATGAAGGGCTTCTGTAGGAGCCTAGATAATGAGAAAAAAGGCATTGCAGTTAAGATGACCAGCTCAAAAGACAAATACAGGGAGCTTTCACTGCTGCTTTAAAGCTTAATCCTCCATGCATTTCTTTTTCTACTGAATTTCTTATTTAGTCCAGCATGGATGAGTGCTGAACCAGCTTCTTGCTGTGCTTCAGCTCCCACTTGCTCTTCCTGTTTAGCTGAAACCCTTGTGCATGAAGCTAAGTAAAACTGACCTAGAGGTTGTTTATGCTTTCAAAGGGTATATGGTCCGTGCTGGAAATGAGTACCTCGATCCAGCCTGCCTCCCTACTACAATAATAACTGGAAATGAACTCTGGACCATCAGTTCCCAACCACTCTGGGTGAGATCACCTTGCACAAGGAATATCCCAGCCTGGGGGAGGGGAAGGCTCTCAGTGACACGCAGCAGCACCTTCTGCTGCAAAGACTCTCCCAGCAGCTGCACAAGGCTGGGGACCAGGGATGATCCATATGGGACCAACAAACAGCAGTGGCAGAGAGAGGAAAACACCTGTGGGTTTCACAGCAGCTGAAAGGGGAGGGACCACTATAAAGCCAACTACTACAGAGTGTCACTTGAACGTGAACCTTGAGACTCGCAGGTGACCTGTCAGGTGTGTGCTCCAGATATGCACCCCAGATAAGCAATGCTAAGGCTCCCTTTGTCTCTCAGCCAGGCCATCTGCAGCAGCAATGTGAGAATTACAGTGCAATAAAGGTGCAGTCAATTCCATTCTTATCCCAGCTTCCACACTGTCCTGGCCCAAACACTAAATAAAATCAGGAGTAGAAGCACTTTCTCTGAAATGTGTCTGCCCTTGCTACTTGCCAAGAGAAGTTAGAAAAGCCTCTCATGAATAGGCCGACTGCTTTCAGTTCCTCTCAATGAGACTGTAACGTGTTTAGCTTTCACTTGCCAACATTACAAACTCCCTCCTTGTCTTTGGTCATTCTAGAGAATGAGGAAGGATCAAAGCATGGGTTGAGTGTAGGCAGTCGTCCCTCTTATTGCAGGGGGAACTGCAGAGTACACAACTTCTCACCCCATTGTCCCTTCTGAAGAGCCTGTGAAGCATGCTGACACATCCAGGATTTCAACACAATCACATTGTAAATTAGTCTTGTCCTTCACAAAAGGCCCATGACACACAATGATCTCCAGGGAGATACAATGACCTGCTAAATTCTCTGTTGGTCTCTTGGGGGTTTCCAGGACCTCCCTGTACGTCATTCCCTAAAGTCAAACAACTGCACTTGCCCACCGAAAGAACGCAATGGTAGGGGTCGCTTTCCTCCATACAGTTCTTGACTGCCAGCTGTACTAGGAGTTCACTGTCAGCCCCAGGAAAAGGTCCAAGCACTTAAAAAATCAGAGAAGGAGCTTAAGAGTAATTGGACTTTAAAGCATTCCTGTAATCGTTTCAGTGGCAGAGACTTCAGAGATAGGTGTGAGCAAATTAAATCTTCATACAAACAGTGAATATTATTTAGGCCGTGGGTAGCAACACTTGCATGTTATGGATGAGACCATCATATAATATATTTCTTGCCACATACATGGCTCAAAAGGGAGAAGAACAATTAAGTGTCAGTTGTGGATGCTAAGAGAGCTGAACAGTTATTGCTGTAAACTTCCAGGTGTACTTGGGGGGATGGCAGCCTCCTGCTGGGGCTCTCATGCAGAATGGGAACTGAACTGGCAAAAGAGCAATGTTGCTGAAACATGCATTCAACAAGATGAAAAAAGAAAGGTTCTCTTGTAACTGTAGAATTTCTACCAATTTAAGAGTCAGGTGAAATAAGGCAGAGAAAGAATTTTTCTGTATTCTAAAAATATCCACTTTCTCAGCTGGTTGTCCTTCGCTATATGAGTGCTGTTTTTTATTCCCTTGCTCATTCAAAACACACTTACTTTAACATCAGACCAAGTCTGCAGACAGTACAACAGTACTTGTGTTTAAATAGTTGGAGCTTCAAGTGGGGGTCAAGGCCATGCTGTTTGAGGTATTCAGCCTTGAAAGGCACTTATAAAAGAACTGAGCCAGCAGAGACTAGAGCTAAATTCAGCTCTTACCCTAGTTTTAAACTGCTTCAACTCCTTTGTTTTCAGTACAGTCACATTCAATTGCTACTCCTGTAAAGGAAAGTGGGCTCACCTAACCCGACACTCATCTGATGTCAGCTGGACAAGCCCAAGGAACATAAGTGGGGTCCTCAGTCAAAGCAGCTCTACTCTTTGCTACAGATGTCACTTACACGATACCTTTAGCAGACCAAGTGTTCCATCAAGTGATACCACTGTAAATAATTCACCAGCAAGCCCATAACACTTGATTAAAACCTACTGAAAGAAGATCTAATTAAATTGTCTTTTAAAGAACAGACATGATTATGATGACTGTGTGAAGGGCAGATGGCAAGCAGAAGCTCATGGGAACACGAGAAAATAATTTAGAGGACAGTACTTGGTAGCCAATATGATAAACTTTGCAAGGCCATTGGGTTTAAAGCTGTGTATCTGCTGTGCTGTGAAATATATGTCTTATTGATGAAATAACAGTTGGACAATATATTACAGGAATGTAACAGCTACCTTGATGCAAATGATATGTGCTTTGAGATAAAGCAACACAGCTCACAGCAGATTTTTCCATGTCTTTCAACGTCTGAGGAAGAGCTTTATTTCATACCTCAAATCTAAGAAGAGATATGAACATAAAATTAACATCAGAGTTAAGTATAAATCTAAAGTAGCCCCAAAGTTCAAATGTGTTATCACTCAGTCCTAAGTTTTGCATGAAAATAAGAACTTACTGAAGAAAATACAGACTTCTGTCCTCTGTATAATGAAGTCCATCCCAGCTGGGGGAAGAGAGTCTACTGCTCAGACAGGCTTTCAAAATAATTAGATGGGATCCTGGTGCAGCTACCTGAGATCAAAGCAAAGCTGTGCCATGGTACCCACCCCAGCCTCCCAGAAGCTATGGTCTGTTTGCAGCCTGTCAATCATCTTAGAGGAAAAGCTCTCAAAATTATTTTTCCCAAAGAAATTAGTGGTTTTTACTGACAAATTTCAAAATCCTTCATGCATCAGGGTGGCTCTCCAACTTCTCCCATGTTCTCTCCCCCAGAGTTTGAGGTTAGATAAATCTCAGAGCTACAGCTACTGGCATGAGGAGGCTGAAGGCTCAGCACTTAGAAGAACTCTGAAGAATTCTAGCAATGCAGAGACTTGCAGAGCTCACTGATGCTGTTCCCACACCACTGAGGCTCTATCAGGGAAGGTGACAGACTGTGCTGCTAACCCACCCTGTAAGATACAGCCTGGATGTGGAGACTTTATGCTTTGCAGCATAAAGGGGCCATGCCTGCACTGGCAGAGACCTGACACCAGGCTCCTCGTGTCAGGAATACAGGAAGACTGAAAGGGCTGAGCCAGTCTGTCTATGTGGAGGATCCACGAGGAGTGAAAGGGAGAGGCAGGGATCAGACCATGCATTTCCTGATGTGCTTCCCCTTCCCCCCTGCACCTTGGTTTTACAGCTGCAGGAAAGATCAAGCCAGAAGTGTGAAAATTGCTGAGTCAGGCCATGTCTGTGGGGCCTCGGAGAGGCTGTCACAGAGCTGGGGCCAGAGGAAAAAACCCTGTGCTGAGGCAGAGCTGAGCAGCTGCAGAGACACTGCAGGCTGGGGACAGGCACAGGCAGCAGGGACATCGTGGAGCCCTGCCTAGGAAAGATGAACCAGAAGCATTTTGCATTAAGAGAACTGGGAAGAGGATGCAGGTAAGGAAGATTTAGCTAGTCCTGGCTGAGTTAGCATAAGGGAGAAGGCCAGAAATTAGCATGGGTGTTTCTGTAAGCTCCCTTGCAGGCTCAGAACTCTTCTAGTGTACAGCAGTAGTCTCTAACAGTGAGAAACATGTCCTATTTTGGCACAACAGTTCAAAAGGACACTGAAAAGCCTGTTAATAATGCTAGAGGCAGGATCTGCCCCTTCCTTAGAAGAGCAGCCAGGCTGACTGAGGAGAGGAGCTGCAAGGAGCCCCCAGACAGTCCTGGGGACTCCAGCTCACAGCAGGGCTGCACCACCACTGCATCTGCTGCCAGCACGCTCCCTGCCCACTGCACTGACTGCAGGGCTGCCACTGCCTTCAGTCTGAAATCTGCTCTTGCCAGGTATCCATTCACTGCAAAGCTCTTCACCTCTAACTAGTTATTCTTGGCAACTGAGGCAATTTGAATAGCACAGTAGAAAAAAATAAGGAAAGAACACATCAGTGGAACTGGAACCTGCCTTGGCAGCACAATGGTGTTGTGGATTTAGTTTCCACAAGAATTAAACACTAAACATTAATGTCACAGAAGTATTCAGCTAGCAGAAGTACTCAGCTAGCTCTTGCTAAGTTAGCTACCCCTGTGGTGCAGACTGGCAGGTGAGAACTGCTAAGGCCCAGTCAGTTAGAGGTAAATAGGTAATTACTGCTGCCGAGGTGCATTCCTCATCACTACAGAGAACACCTCCCAAAGTAGGACTGCATTTCCTACAAATGCCATCTCAGCACAAACCCAGCCAGTGTTGTAGTGCAACAGCTGAAGACCCAGATCACAGTAGCTTTCCTTTCTCATGAGTTTCCACAGATTCCACTCTACTCCCTAGCCATGACTGCAAATGGCTCAGGAATTTAGGGAGAGACATCCCACAGAAATTGTGCCTTTTTATCCCCAGACAAAATGCTACCAATACATGAATGCTTAAATGAGGGCTTTAGCAGTCAGCCAGTGGTTCTACAAATATTACACTTGACCCACAAAGCAAGACCAAACCAGTTTCAACACACATAATATCCTGTCTGAATACGAATGGGACTGACAAGCCCTTTGAGATCTACTCTGGGGTTTCTCCCAGCTTAGCTGTGTGAACAAATGCTAAGAGTCTTTGGTGTTTGTGCTCACATTGGCTCTTCTAGAGCTATTCCAGACGCCCTCGTGTTTCACAGGAAAAAGGAAGAAAACCTGAAACCTTTCTTCTTCCAAAGGGAGAAGGCTGAAGGCCTGTGCAGAACTCCCAGAAATAGATCAATCTCCTTAGAACAATATCTGTGAATTTTAGTCAATTGTTTTCTTAAAACAAGGCAGGATAGGCAAGGGCATAGCTTCCAGAATTCACTAAAATGAGGGAAAAAAGCTCTGCATCTGATCTGCACTCAGAGTTTTATACTACTAGCTGATGCTGGCCTGAGCCACTCAGATCTGTCTCTAAAGAAATTATGGGAAATTAAAGTTAGAAGACTTCATAAGAAATGTTTTACTCTGTGGAAAGTTTCAGTTTTGCTCATAAAGACAAAAGGCCTGAAGTGTTTTGCTTGGCAGATAAAGAACTGTTTTTAAGGAGACATCTGAAAAAGTCAGGAAGCTTTAAAAAACAAAATCTCCCTACTTCAGCTTATTTCAGAGGAGCTACGTAACTGTATTTTAAAGCATGATTTAGTCCTCTAGCTTACCCTAGAAATATAAGGGAAAAACTGCTCTGGAAGAAGAAAAATGTTGCTGGAAAATTGGTAGGACTCAGGTGTGGAGAGGCTCTCCAAGAGCACTCAGGGCAGCATGAGGGGCATGGACACACGTCTCCCCATGAACGCACTTACTGACAAACCATCACCTCCCCCAGCAATGTCTTTTAGTGCTGATGGCCAAAAATCAGTCTGTAGTTCTCAATCCGTAAAACCTACTAATTATTTCTTCTCTTCAGTTTATAAATAAAACCTCATACTGGAACCTGCAGGCCTCCACAATAACCCACACACAGCAACAATGAGGAGCTCAAGACTTCCTTTCCAAATTTAGATTGTTTCAAACAGAAGTGAAAGTTCTTTGATAAATCAACAAACCCACGTTTTAGAAGCACGTAAGAAGAGCAGAACTGGGCAGGAAGGTGCTAAACTCATTGCAAAAAAAGCTTCTGAAGATTTCCAAGGCCCCAGCCCCGAGGCTCCTGGTTGCATGCTGAACACTGGGGTCAGTGACCTGTTCTGGCAGCATCAGATCAGACCAGACCAGAGCCTGGATCTGCTGCATCCCAGCAGCATTCCTCAGTGCCACGTTAATTACTGCTCTAAAGAGAGCTCACAGCCTCTGCTATTAGAGCTCTTCCATGTGGGATAAGTGCTAATCATCCTATCAGGGGGACTCCATAATGCTGACCAAAATGTGATTCCTTACTCTGCTGAAGTGTCCTGCGATCCTGCCCTGCCTCCCCAAGATGCACACAGGACCAACTGGATGTTCTCACTGGGCATAAAGGGAATGAGAGACCTGGCCTACAGGCCTCATTTCTCTAGAATACATAGAGAAATGAACTGTATTTTACCTTTAAAGACAGATTTTGAACAGTCTTGGGCTCAGGTGTGTAAATCCAGTGAGATTTGGATATTCCATCTGCCTCCAGCCCCAACAGCTCAGACTCCAGCCCCCTGTGCTGCACTTAGAGCAGGATAAACACCAGACATCTATGATCAGCCTGGGCTGTGATTCCCCCAAACCCCAAAAGCAGGGCCTAAGCTAAGGTTTGAGTTTCCACGTCAGGAGTGCTCCAAGGTTCATTTTAAACAGGTTATGCAAAAAGCAGGTTTACAGCGAGGACAGGGAGCTGAGCACAGAACAGGTGACTGTCACCTAGCACAGGTGCAAGTGAACACCACAGCTGCAGCAGTGATTACCCCATGTCCTTGGAGGTGTGCAGGGGCAGCAGGCTGGCTGGGACACGCCTCTGGGATCTGGAGGTGGCACTGGAGCTCTGTGCAGCTCTGGCTGAAGGCAAAGGGCCTCTCAGTTATCTAGTTTAACTGGGGATCCTGTCCTAGATCCCAGGGGCTATGCCATGAGGACTGGCTGCTAAGCCAGAGTGCCAAACTGTTTCCTAATCATGTGCTAGTCTGACCAGGTGCAGACTCCCACCAAGAAGCAGGAATGCCCACGACACTTCCAGCTGCTCACAAGTCATGTGCTGGAAGAACTCCTCCTTTCTTTTGGAGCAGGTGTGTTTCCAGATTCAGAGAGCTCCTGCTGCCCAGATCCGCCTGCTGCAGCCACTCTGTGCTGCTGGTAGTGCCGACTGTGTGGGACTGCTCACAGGAGTGAGAAGTGAGCAGGGAGGGAAGTCTGAGAGCTGGCTGAGTCAGGATCATCCATACATCCCTCTGTGCCTTTCACCACAGCAGTAATCCAGCCAATACATTCCCCAAGCCCCCTAACAGTGGGAGATAGCCAGGCTTGCTTTCAGCACCATTTCCATTAAAAAAAAAAATCTCTCTAAGCTGAAAATAAGGGAAAGAAATATTAATCTTAAAGGAAAGGTGAGAGTTTATCCTCGAGCATCTGACAGATTACACTGTCTTAGCTGGAAATATCCTTGTAACACACACTATTCCCTAAATAATTTGGTATGTCACATGACTTCTTTGGTAAGTGTTCCTATTTATGACCAAAGCAGGTGATAAATTTGTGTACCTCGTGCTGAGTCACTGCTGTGCATGTGTCTCTAATGCAGCTGGAACACTGCTGGGGGCTTTCCTTGGGTAAAATGCAGCTCACAGCACAGGAACGCAGCAGCAGCCCAAGGTCTGCACAGGTGGGACCCGGGCAAGCTTGGTCACAAGCAGGAGTCAGCTGGACACAGCTGGGGCTCAGCCTGGCTGCTGCCCTGATTAGGTCAGTTCTGTGCACACACAAAAGGTTAGGAGGGCATGCAGAGGCAGAGGCTCGTGAGGCACCACGGGCTGCGGGTTCCCGTGGCTGTGTGCAGGGACAGAGCTCCCGGCCTGGCAGCCTCCAGAGGCCCTGCTGGGCTCCTGCACTGCAGCTCCAGGGCTGCTCGAGGGTGAGCAGAACTGTGCTGTGCTACCAGAATCCAGGCACCACACAGGCAGCCTTAGAAAGGCAAAGAGACTTACTCTGACACTTCCTTTCTTGCTTCTCAATCAGGGCACCACGGAATCCAGCGCGAGGCAAAACGTTCACAGAGCTTGACAGAAAAGTGAAGAGTCCCTTGTCCTGTCTTCATATTGATGAAAACCTGCTCACCAGACCTTGTCCTGGGAACCCCAGGTAAGTGAAAACACTGCTGCTGAGCTTTTGTGTCAACACTTATATACAATCAGTGGTAGGAGATGTGCTAAATTCCATTATGATGTGGAAATTCTGATCATAACCATCACAAAGGAAAGATGATGTCTGCAGACTAGATAATAATCTATGGTCTTCCCCTCTTCCAAGACAAATAGAATCTCTGATGAAGACTGTCTTGTACAAGAAGTGCACAAATTTAAGGAGAAAGAGTCCTACAAAAACACAAGACACTTTAAGAAAAACAAATGTGTCGCATATATGCAAAAAGTAAGATGAAGTAAGAGACTTTCTTATTCTCTTACATAAGACATGCTGGGAAAGGAAGTCTTTTCAGCTGAACAAAGCTCATAAACATGTGGCTACAGGTTGCAGTTTGTCCTGAAAAATTCACTACTCCCACTGCTTCCAATTTACAAACACAGTTGTCCTTCCCTTATGCATACCACATGCCCAACTTCCACTCTGCAAGTGTGGACTGTTACAGTCCTTCTTCCTCTTCTCTCATGCCTCCCCCCATTTTCAAAGTTTGTTTCTGCTCAGAGATTGCTTGGCAAGATAAGCCTTTTCTAGACAAATTGCCAAATGAATTGAGATAATGCCAAAGCAAGTTCAAACAGATTTAATCCACAGGTACCATGCAGCCACTGTGAACGACTGATTTGTGGAGAGTAGACTGACTTATTTGTGACACAGCCCAGCTGGAGTCAGGCTTTCTGATCTGGTGCTCTGTTTGCTGAAGGTGCTGAACAGAAGACATTCCCGAGCAAGAAGCCAAACTGATCTTTGCACACAGGGCCAGGAGCGTCTCTATCACGGATCTAGTCTGGCCAGAGAGCCAGGAGGAGAGCTTTCCCAAAGAGCAGGCAGAACTCAGAAGGTGTGCTACTGCCTCACCCCGACGCTCCCACCATAACCAGTTTGGAGGCAGCTGCCACGCCAGAGCCACTGCAGTCAGCTCTTCTGACAAGAACCCGGCTAGAAAGAGAACACATCCGCAGTGTAAACCCACTCCAGGTGCCACAGTTCAGCCTTCCTGCTCATCTGTGCTGCACTCAGAACTGGGGGGCACTGGGGAGGGTGTCCCACTTAGTCTGGGGATTCCCACAGCTCAGCAACCCAGCTGCTTCCAGCTGTGAAACCACAGGAGCCGTTCCTGCTGCCAGCACCTGTGCGCTCCTGCTCATCTCCAGCAGCCTGGCTCGAGCTGCTGTTGGAAGCTGGATGTGCTTCACCACAGATATCTAGTCCCACCAGCAGCTTCCCAGCCAGGGGAATGAATCCAGAAAGGTACTGCCTTCACAAAGAAATACAGCTAAAAATAATATGTTTCTAACTTTGCAAAACCAACTTGAGTCATACAAGGGATTAGTGTAAGGACAGAGGTAAAGACTGGCAGAGCTATTTCTTTCCAAGGATCCTTGGAACAACACTGGATGCTCACTACATGGTAGATATTTTTTGCTCTCTTAAATATGGGTTAAAATTACCATTATTTTCCATTTCAGTTTTGTAGTCAACTTGAGAAGTGAGTAAACCTGCTAGGACAAAACTAAAAGCACAGACCAGCACTGGGTAAAAAGAAAAACACTCAAGCACTTAGGGGGCAGAACATATAAAACTTATAAAAACCCAAACCAGAGCTTGTGGCATGAAAGAACCCAGTCTGCTAATAACCAAACTAACAGAACCTACTTTCCACAACAGGGAAACTCCCTGCCGTTCTAAGAAATGGCCTTCCTACCCTGAAACAGGGTCGGCTCATGTAACACATTTACACTCAACACATCCTTTGCAAGCAAGCCCCACAGCCCTTTCTTTCCTCTCCTTCCTGTATCTCAATTTTCCCCGAACTCTTCTGAGCCACCGTGAGTGCTTATCTGTAGCTGCCAAGGTCCAGTTTGAAATCCTTATCTACCATGTGCTTTATTTTGAGAACACCTTACAAGCAAGAGGAATGAGGAAGGACTTAAAGCCTGGCAGTAAATGGGGAGGGAGCTAAGCATGAGCCCAAGTGCCCTTGGTTAGGTCGGTGCTCTTGACCTGGTGACTACACGTCACAGTTTACTAGTTATATTAATAGAACTAAGTTTTCACAGTTCTTTTTCCTCTGAAGTCTTTGCACAGAAGAAAAGCCCTGTGAGAGTTCAGGCCCAGCCTAGATGAGCTCCCAGTTCAGGACAGATGTATAGAACAGATGTGGCTCAGAGCACTGCAGCACCAGTAGCCACTAATCATGACCCACAGAGCCACTTGGTGACTCGTGGAGGCCACCAGGGAAGCAGAGCAGGCCCTGGAGATCTCTGAGCTCCCAGCTGCACTCCAGCCTCCTCAGGAGCTGCCTGCACAGCAGCTCCCTGCAGGACCAGAGCTCGTGTCTGTGCTGGCACAGCCCCACAGGCAGAGGCACACAGTGGCACTGCTGGCACAGAACTCCACCCGGTACCTGAGACAGCTCTGGGCCCACCTCCCTCAGGGCACCACGAGCAATGACAGCTTGGAGAAGCAAACACAGACCCTGAGCTCCTGCAGTCTGGCTCTGTGACCGCAGCCTGGCACCGTCAAGCACAAGACTCGGGCTATGTACATGGATTTTGGTACAGGCAACCCAACAGCGCCAAGAACACAGAGTCTGTACCCATGCCCACAGCTCCACGTGTGGGCAGAGATCCAGCACTTGGTTGAACTCCCAGAGAAATCACAGACTGGACTGTACATCAAAGAGATTTTCTTCTGAACATAAATTTTATAATCATCAGTGAATGTGGCACCCATTTGTTTAAAGAGATAAATGCTGAAGAGGATTGTGTGTACACACTCAACAACTATCACTAGAAACAGCTTTTGTTGCTTTAAGAAGAGCCTCAAGATCATAAAAGGTCTTTATACTTTGTGAATAAAGGTTTTCTTTTAGAACAGGTCCACTAGCAAAATAGTGATGACCATTTTCCGAAATGATGCTGATTGACATTGTTTGGGCATCGAAAAGGCCCTCAGAAGGGCTGCCAAAAGTCTATACAAATATTGTTGCATAGAGAATAGCCTTTTGAACGCTATTTGGAGGTGACAGGAGGAAGAATAGCACTATAAATTTGGGGGGGAAAAAGAACCAACCAAAACAAAACACACCACAAAACAAACCAACCAAACAAACAAAACCACAAAAAAAGTCAGACAAAGAATAAAGGAAGAATGATAGATTTCCACGAGGCCGTGCCAAAAGCTACCTACCACCTATTGTTTCACAGTTTTCTTCCCAACCATCATTTCTCATGTGATAGATTTTTCAGCCTGTAAGTTTATTACAGTTACAGTGTTGTGATGATCCTTTCTTCCTAAAAAAGCCCAACACTCTAACCAGCTCCACAGTCTCCAGCACCAGGTAGAGAAGAGGAGCATTAGTATTTACATTGAACTTGAATCAATGAAGGGGACAGGAGGGGAGTGCTTCTTCGAGCAAAACTATCTGCACAGAAGGTAAAAGGAAATGCTGTTTAAGTATCTACAGGTCAAATGAACTAGAGAAAAATACATCTACTTTCCCTTTCTAAATACTTATACAGACTTTTGTACAGGTCCAGTTCTTCTTTGAGAGCATCACAGCAGCACATGTTTTGTGTTTAAAGAATTTTATATAATCTTTCTAAACAGCAGAACATCTCTCCAACCCGGTCCACAATGCTGTTTGAGCCACAGCAACAGAAGGAAAAGGAGGATCAGATTAGATCAGTGAAACTGAGCCAGGGATAGAGAGACAGGCCTGGAGCAGAGGGCAGGAACCATCAGGAGCAAACACCAAGGATCTAGGCAAAGGGGAGTTCTCCCAGCTCGCCAGGACAGCGGTGTGGGGACACACCTCCTGCTAGGGAGCCTCGAGTCACCTTTGCTCCGCGCCTCACGCCGCATCCCGCTCCGCAGGGACACGGGAGCCCGGCACAGGCCCCGCGGCGCGGCCGAGCGCGGCCTCACGGAGCTCCCGCGCACCCGCCCGACAGCCCGGGGCACCGGCGGGGCTGCCCCGCACCTGTCCGCGCTCCGCCGGCACCGCGCTCCGCCCCGCGGCTTCCCC
>VXBQ01007598.1:17873-30317 GCA_013400175.1 Phainopepla nitens | reverse complement strand
CTCACCCCTCAGTGCCCGCCTCGCCCCTCAGCGTGTCGCTCACCCCTCAGTGCCCGCCTCACCCCTCAGCGTGTCGCTCACCCCTCAGTGCCCGCCTCACCCCTCAGCGTGTCGCTCACCCCTCAGTGCCCGCCTCGCCCCTCAGCGTGTCGCTCACCCCTCAGTGCCCGCCTCGGCCCCTCAGTGCCCGCTCCGCTGTGTCCCCGTCCCCTCTCGGCGCCCGCCTCAGCCCTCCAGCCGCCCCTCAGGTATGTCAGCTCGGCCCGAGGAGCCCGCGCTCGGCTCCGCTCCCCTCCGCGCCCCTGGAGGAAGCAGGGCCGGGGCGGGGGCGGCCTGCCCAGCCCGGGGCAGGTGTGAGCGGGCATTAGGATAAGCATATTTTAGTGAATATAAGCTTTGAGTGCCATAGGTGTGTGGGTTCATCCATATCATGAGTAGGAGGGAGCTTCATGATGGCCTTGTGGAATCGCTGTGGTTTCAGCTTTCACAATGGAGATGTGAGAAAAATAGTCCAGGTGACTGCGTTACATTTGGTTCCATAGCCAGCCTGTCTAATGGACTTGCACAGAGCTGAGCTGTCAGTGCAGGAACCACACATCTCCCAATTATTAGAATTGGGACTGTTCATCTGACATGAGGGATCCAGAGAGGCACTTAGGTTGTACTTTACTGACAGAAGAAGACAGCCTCCTTAATTTGCACTAAATTGATACCAGGTTTTAAAAGCTTAAATGACATCTGAGCTACATGTGGCAATACAGAAGGGAGATTCCTGAAAACAAACAAACCAACCAACCAAAAACCTATGAATTTAGGACATGAGGCAGTGGAGCAGGACAAAGCAGCTGACACTGAGCTGTTTTCCTCATGGTTAGATAAATACTGGTATCCACATTCATTTGTGTGGATTTGCATCAAGTAGTGTGGCATATGCTGTTTAGTAATTTTCTTAAGAATGTGGGTCAGGTTAAGTATTTGATTTCATTGTCATTATTCACATGCTGTACATTTCATACGCAATAAGGGCTTTGCTGGATTAAGGTTTAATTAGTTTGCCATCTGATGAGTCCTGTGGTTTTGGGAAAGTAACTTTGCTTATTACCTCCATATTTCTGACCTCGTGAAAAAGCCTTTATCTACCCTGTCTGCTCTCAGGAGCACTGGAAGTTTAGCACTGGAAATTTTAGTTTCTAAGACTCTGACAGGTTGAAATCCTCAAATAGAGGTGGCTGTGGAACTTGGGAATGCTATTAACAGGATATTGTTCTTGTAGACATTCTCTGCGTACCCACCTGAGAATATCCATTTGCTTATAGACAAGAAGCATTGCATAAGAAAGCAACCTAGGAAACTGGTGGGCCGTGCATCACAGGATACTTGGCATTCCCTGCGGTGTTTGTGTGCTGGGAGTGCCGGCCTCATTACCCGGCTGCCATCCGTGGGCAGCATTCCAGTCCCAGCGGCAGGGCTGCCCTTGGGCCTGCTGAAATGTGAAATGTGCTGACTAAACACGGCCGCTGCGTCCATCCCTGCTCAGCTCTCCCTCAGCTCGCGGGGCTGGCGCCTTCCCAGGAGCTGGGGCTGCTCTTCCACCACAGACCCGTGCAGCCCTGGTGGTCTCCTTCTTTCACTCGTCTGAAACCACAGTTCTGTCTAAGCTGTGTGTAAAAGCACTGCTTATCGGAGGGTTTGAAAAGACAAATACCGTGGCTGGGCTGTGCTAGAAGGACCATGTGAGCACACTGAATGTACTCTTTCCCCAGAGATTTCAGGAAGTGACATATTTCATGTTGTACTTTACACATTTATTGATGCACCTGTTAGGATTTTCCTTTTAATGTGCAGTTTATGTAGGGTGGGCATAAGAACTGCATTCTCTAGAGTAAAACAGCTGCTTTTTTCTTTAATGGAGTGAACCATACCCACACTATTAACTTCATTCTGACGTGAATTGTACAGTGGCCTTTTTTGACACTGTGTCAAAAAACAATCGTTTTGAAAACAACAGTAAAATGTGGAATGCCTGAACTGGATCAGAGAAAACTGCTAAGTCCTTGGTTAAGCCATTGGCCTAAGGATTGAGGGGATTTCTCTTCCTCACTTCCCCCCATTTCTCTCGACCACACAGATCAGGTTCTACCTCAGTAAAGCCCAAACCTTGCTAAGCACCCCTGGAAGTCCTGGACTGTAGCAATGGTCTTGGACTCAGTGACATAAGCTCACTGGGGAAAAAGATCTTTTTTTTTTGTTCCTGAAGAAATAAAAGCATTGATACATTTCACGTGCTGCCTGTATGAAAAGCCTCTATTACCGTTTTAGCTAGCTTGCCCCAATTTCATTCAACTATCACAACACTGAATTTAGATGATGAGACTGAGTTACTCCATTTGATGTGTTTAACACATAATAGAGACCTGTTTTAAGAAAATGCAGCTTTGGGATTTGAAGAGCTGAAATGTTAGGTATTTCAGATAAAAGAGGCCTTTATTATCGGTTATTTTCCCCTCAAAGGCTTCCTCCTACACAGCCATTGGAGTATTCCTCTCCCCGGCACAGCACAGGAATACACAGTAGCTCTGGCATGCTCCTCTGCTGGGAAGCTGAGAAACTTAAGTCCTATTTTTAGACATGCTGCTGGATATTCTTGTTAGGATATACAGAGAAAGTGAGGATGGTGAGACGGTGTTCCCAGAACAAATCCTCACCATTCCCCAGTTTAGATATCTCCATTGCCTGCAACTGAGCCAAACCAGTTCACACAAGTATAAGATATAACCTGCACTTTTAAGAAAAATTCTAGTGCAGGTCCACTTCTTCCATGTTTTTTTCCCTGCTCAGTTGTCTGTGTCAAATGGCACAGTCAAATGCAAGGGATGGACCAGCAAATCCACAGGTTTGGCAGTGGTGACTCCCAGTGAGTCAGGGATAGATGCAGGAAACAGAATTGTGTGCTGACAATAATGGAGGAAAAGATGTGAAAATTAAACGCTACTCCTTTCCTTAAAAATAATTTTCATGGGTGGGGAAGACAGTTGCGTTTGGGCAATCTTAAGGGAATTTCTGCCTCACAGAAAGTGGAAGGCATAAAAAACTGCTGTGTAGCTTCACTCAGTGTTTTCTGTGGACAGGTGTCGTGGTTTAACCCCTGCTGGCAGCTAAGCACCACCAACCCCCCCGCTCACTTCCCCTTCAACAGAAAGAAACTCTGAGATGTGACTGAGAGGAGGAGGACTGGATTGATGTGTTCTTCTTACCTTCTGGAGTCACGTGAGTAAACAGGTATTGCAGCTGTTACAGCAACCAGAAACTTTCTAGCTTTAAGAATATGAGAATTTTTGTTGTCTCTAAAACAAATGAAACCCTCAACATTTATTTTTAGAGTAATCTCATGGGGTTTGCAGTCTTTCTTTAGCATTAGTTGTGTTGCAATAGTGCTGCCTTTTTCTCTGCTATTTATCACCAGTCACTTCTGTTTAGACTATAAACTGTTTGGGACAGGAAGAGTCTTTTACTCTCTGCTTGCACGGCAACGCCTGAATCTCCTGAATCCCAGCAAGAAGCCTCTGAGCTCTGCTGTAATATAAATACCCAATAACGGCAGGCCCAGAGGCTTTAGCCCCCACCCCACTTGGAGCCCTGCCAGCCCGTGGGGTGGTTCTAGCAGCAGACTGCCAACAGTGAAAAGTGACAAATTTTGTTGGCGAGAGATATTCATAGGTCTAACAAGGATAAGAAACACCCGCCTTTAGAAACAGAGGCTTATGTCTCTCCAAGGATAAACACACCCTAGATTGACTCATGCTGGCATAATCCCCTTGTGCAATTTGTATATTGGCTTTAGATATATGTGTGAGGCAAAAAGACAAATATTTGGTTAACAAAACAACACTGGGATAATAAAAAATAATTAGGTAGCTTGACCTCTCAGAACACTGCAGCAGGTGAGCTGCTGCTCTTCCTCTCAGACAGGCATATCCCTGCAAGCAGAGCTTCCTGATGTTTGTTTTATTTGCAGCAAAAGGACCAGTTTATTTTGTTAAATGCTCTCAGAGTAAAAATAATTAATAAATAATTAAATGAATCAAGTCCAGTAGCGCACAGTCTGGTGAGGGAGGGGGTATATACTGTGGTGGAAAAAGCAGGCTCATATTCCACAAGAGAGCTTTGTCAAGTGTATTGCATAAGGAGATTACAGGCCTGGGTCTGAAACAGGCTGAAGGTTTTAGTGGTGTTTGTCATTAGCACGCTGTGAACTGCGGCACAACAGCCCCTCTTTCATCTGGGTGAGAAAAGGCTCCAGGGCCATCATTATGTTTCTGGAGCTGGGACTCCACACGGCTATTAGCTTCATTCCCCAGAGCCCTTTCTTGGTGTTTAAGTAAGGGAGAGGAGCTGGGCGGGTTAATCACGCGCTGCCGTTGTCGCCGTGCGCTCGGGTCCCTCTGGTGTGACAGCCCTGCGGGAGGGCTCCCGGCTCTGCTGAGCACGCCCGGCCTATTGCCACCCGAGGCAGGCTGATCAGCAAGATGCGAACAAGCTCCTCCCAGCCCCATGCCCTGTGTCTGTTAGCAGCTCTGAATCAATGCCAGGTTTTCTGGTAAAATTAGAAAAAACCCCAAACAAACAAACTTCTCCTGATGCAGCCGCTTCTGGTGAGATTTTACCACCAGCTCTTGTCCTGTTCTGTGGGAGGCCTCCTTTCCAGTTCTGCAGCCCTTCCTCCACCTCTGTGTGTGCAGTGCCTCACAAGTGGGGCGACCACAGCCATTTCTCAAGCAGTACATTATGTGTCTCATTGCATACCTGGCAGGAAGGCTGTCCTGGGATCAACAGGGTCTGCTGGATAATCCACATCCCTTTCCATGGGAGGAGCAGCACCACAAAGACCACTGGATCCAATATCCGCATTCTTCCCAAGACCCATCTGCACATTTGATGTAGCTGTGTCCCTGTGCTGTGCATAGTGGGACCTGGGAGGAGCTATTGCCATCTTTCACTTGTGAAACATCCAGGAAATACCTTCTTCTGAAGCGCTCTGGTGCGAGTCTTGTAGCTCTGAGTTATGTAGTGGTCCCTGGGGAGAGCCTGCTTGCACTGACAGCTCTGTCTTAGAAGAGCTGCAAGAACTCTGCCATGGATAAAATGGAAGGAGCTGACTTCTACAGGTTTCTAAACATTGAGACTCTGTAAAAGAGGCTGGGCCAAATGATACGAGTGAAGGGACTGCCCTGATCTGAGGGGCATTGCCTGTGGCATTCCTTCATTGGAGATGGAGTTCTGCATGCAACTGCCTGTGCATTCTGCTCTTCCTCCTGGCCTCACCGCTCCTGCTCTGAGTCAGGCTCTTGGAAACCAGGTCTGTGAAAAGCCTGCAAGTATTCTAAAGAAAGCTTGCAACATTATGAAGATTATTTAGAAACTAAAACTTGTCCCCTGCAAAAAAAAAAAAAAAGGCTCAGCAGGAAGTCCTTCGAGTGATGATAACAGAAAGGACATTTTATTCAACTATCAATCATTCTCGCTCTTGATGAGTTGAGAATTAATCTGCAGAAGGAAAAGCAAACACAGATCTTTTGTTCCTTCCGATTCAAAGTCCTTTGAAATCAGTGTCTTCCCAGTCAGTAAGTTTTGGATTAAGTCCTTGATCCGCCCTCCTTTCTCCTATCCTTACAGTACCATGAAAATTCAGGCTGTTTCTCTTTACTTCCTTCCTCTTCATAAAATGTCTAATAATCAGCCATCTGGTGTCCAAGATGCCTTGAGTATTAGGGCATTTCCTTTATCCAGGGGAGGCTTGTGAGAAGGAAGATAAATGTGTCTGTGACCCATCCCTGCTGTGTGCTGATTAGGGTCTGGCAGTTTTTCTTTGTTCACAGTGATTACAGTAGTGCTAAGTTGTTTAGAAGAGAAACATATTTAAAGGGAGAATCTTGGCTTCTGATCTACTAGATTTCATGGCATTACTTAATGAGAATTCTGTAGAACAGTATAATACTTGTAATATATGTTAAAGACAGGGTGGGATTTTGAAGGGAAGATGCAAAATGATCTATAGAAAACACTGTGTATCCTGAAGAACTGCAGCCTGGATTCATTCTCATTTTAATTCTGCCTCACAGTGGCACCCTATTTTTCAGAACTAGCTAAAAAACTTAACCCTTTCCTTTCATTCTGGATTCCAGAGACCACAGCTGCAAGACAAGCTGTGTGCAGAGCTCTGTTCAAGTCAGTGTCAGTCCCAGGGAACAAGGGTTCTGTGTGCCACGCTGTGTAAAACTGGGTCAGGTCTCAAGGTAGCCAATGGCTTGAGATTCAAATTTAGGAGGAAAATATTGAAGGGCACAGAGAAGCTGAGACTGAGCATCCACTGGACAATTGCAGTTTTTTAAAACAAAGCCTGGAGGGAGAGGGCAAAGACTACAAAGAAAACAAAAGCAATGGGAAGAATCTGCAGTCTTAGCTCTGAAGTCAAAGAAAAAAAACCTACCCCTTATTATTCTGTGACAACTTGTAGGGCAAATTAGTGACACAAAGGAGGTTTATATTCTTGATTTTTGAGCCCTTGAGATTTGCAAGTTTTTGTTGCCTTGACTGTGGGGCCATGAAGAGATGCCAGCAAGGTTCTGTTCATATTCACAGAATTATGCTCCCATCCCATTAGGGTGTGGACAGTCACTATAATTTGTACCAAGAGTCTTCACCTCATGGTATGTTTATAAATAGTAAATGATTTTGGTCCAACTGGAGTTTGTCAGGTGAAAGATATAAAAAGAGATGTCCTTAAAATACCTTTAGGCTGCTTCTGTACACCTTGGTTCTCAGCAAAGGAATACTTGGTTGTATTCAAAATGTTGCATAAGCGCAGGATTAGCTTGAAGTCCATATTCATACTTTGGTGCATGATTTCAGAAACCGTTTCAAGGCAGGGAATGCTGACCCTGTGGTGGAGACATTGAGACTGGACCAGTCTGGTTCAGTTCCTGGCTCTTTTAGAAAGTATAGCCATGGGCAAATCATCTCATGTCTGTCTCCCCCATGAACCAGAGATGAGAATGTTTCCTCTGTGTGACATGTCTATTTAAACCACGGAGAGCACTGAGGAATTAAACTTGGAAGACGAAAGGGGTGGATGTGATCCACATCTGCACTTCGCAGAGCCCTTTTCAGAAGGTCAGATTTTGCCCATTACAGTGGGCATAATAAAACATGAATCCATGGGTTTAGTGGAGTTACTCCACATATTCACTGAGCTTAGTGAAGTCAGAACTTAGAATACTAGAGTTAAATGCTTCATGTGGTGTTCCTTTGATGAGACTGTGGTCAGACCCATTTGATAGAATGCCTCCAGCTCCCATCCATCCATTAACCCCCTTTGCAAACTCCTCCAAATTCAAGAGCCTTATTCAGTTGTATTGCCTGTCATTTACCAAAACATGGAAGAAAACATCTCTCCTCAAACCATAAACACTGTAATTTACCCCAAACGATTCACATTTAAAATAGGAAATGAGAAATATCAAACCCGCAGACATCCAAGTATTTTCAGGATGTTAAGAGTTGCTAATAATTTCATGTAAATGTTCAAGCTATGAAAGAGCCCATGTGGTTCTTTTCCATTCTGCATTTCTGTTAAAAAATGAGATGTCTGTAGAATTTCAGCAGTTGTTGGCTGTCCTGGATGTCTTCAAAATAACGTGCTGTTCACCTGTGCTGTGAGGCTGGGAATTTTAGCTCAGCCAGTGCTCCCTGTACTCCCTCCACATCCTGACCCCTCTGGTATCCTTCAAACCGGGCAAGCTCCACCATCACCAGTTGGTGGAGGAATTTGCCCAGCTCGGCTCATCAGCCTTGGCCCATCAGCCTTGGCCCATGTGGCAAACAGCAGCCCCGGGGCCTCAGGTGCCTTTGTGCTGGCATCCCCGGGCTGGCAGAGGGGCGAGCTGCAGGGAGTGCCCGGTGCAGCTTGGCCCTGCCCTCTGCAGAGCAGGCAGGGCCATCTCCAGAGCAGGCAGGGCCCTCTGCAGAGCAGGCAGGGCCATCTCCAGAGCAGGCAGGCCCCTCTGCAGAGCAGGCAGGGCCATCTCCAGCGCAGGCAGGGCCATCTCCAGAGCAGGCAGGGCCATCTCCAGAGCAGGCAGGGCCCTCTGCAGCAGAGGCAGGCCCATGTGCAGCAGAGGCAGGCCCCTCTGCAGCAGAGGCAGGCCCCTCTCCAGAGCAGGCAGGCCCCTCTGCAGAGCACTGCCAGCCCATCGCGGGTGCCAGCGCCCCGCATGGCCGGGCTCGGCAGGCCGGGCTGCAGCTGGCCTCCAGGATTGCACCATTCCCTGCTGCCAGCTCCCTCTCCTCGGACGATGGGCTTTAGACACTGCCTGCACAGAAGGTCAGCCCGTGCTAGGAAAACGGCCCGGCTGCTTTGCTCGGTGCAGCAGTGAGGGCGGGCTGGCAATGGCTCTGACGGGAGACATTTTGCCTTGTTAAGTGTTGTTACTGTGATGTGGTCAAAGCATTTCCACCCGGCTTTTAGCGGGCCAGGCTTAATGTGCTGCTTTTTCCACACCCTGATGTGTAGAGGGACTAATCCAGATTGGCTCCTGATTGCATTAGTCATTGCACAGACAGCTCCCAGTCCAAACCAGCGACTGTCAGAGTGTCAGGCAGGTGGGGTGGGCTGTGCTCCCAGCACGGAGCTGGGGCACACAGAGCTCTGCTCCACAGGCTGTGCTGCCTGCCTGTAGGAAATACTGGGTACAGCAAAGCAGCTTGTGTGACTCCCTAATAAAGTATTTATTTATTTCAAACAAGTGTCATAGAAGGGTAAAGGCATTAGTGATAATCCCTACCTGATTGGGAAAAATAATCTTATGATGGAAGTGCCAAGCTGTAGCATGATCTCATTGCTGATTAGACACCAGAGATTCCCATTAGAAATGCTTTGTTTGGAGCTTGTTTCCTCAGTCAGGTTATCCAGGCTCTTGCAGTCAGCACAATCTGACATTCCCAAACAGAGTAGCTTTGCTCCCGGAGAACGAATTGGGAATTACAGAGGGGAAGGAAAAGCAAAGTTATGCATTAGCAGCTGAGCTGAGAAAAGAACACAGAGGGTTGCATTTGGGCAAGTGAAAAATCCCCACACGGACTGCAGTGTGCTGGGTGTGCTAGGACTCGTGTGTCTTCCAGAATACTCCCAAGGGTGCAAAGTTCTGAGTGTACATGGGATTTTTCCTAAATAGATGGAGTTGGAATGACACAGCCTTGCCTCCCTGGGGACACTAGAAAAGCAACCAAGAAGTGCCTAATTAAGGCATAATTTATTTTTCTCTTCTGCAGCAGCTATTGCTGTTCTGTCAGACAGATACAGATAAAGCAGCACATTAGGAAGGCACATAAATTGTGCTGCCAGGGAAACCTGACTTTGGTTCTTGTTTCCTTTCTTCCCTTAATCCCACATATGGTATCCCTGCTGAGAGCAGACTGATAGGAGCTTGTGAATAATGGAGAGGGGTAATACTGAGCAAAGTCACCCCAATGCACATCTGCTGCTCACAGTGTTTGTATTTAACCCCTGCTTTTTAACAGATGCTTCTGAGGTACATGGACTGAGGTAGTTGCACGCATAGAAATCGAAAATATACCACAAGAAGAAGCAGTAAGACTACCAGGAGATGCAGAAATAGTAAACACCTGCTAGGTCTGGATTTTTTTTTTCCCCCAGGGTATCTGTTTTCTAGGGTGAAGTGGTCATCCTAGACAACCCCACCAAGATGCAAGGCAGGGTTAGTAAGTGGTGCAGTAACCTGGAGCAAGGGTGGGCCCCTCAGAGCCCAGTGCAGCTCAGGTGCCTCTTCCTGCATGTTGAAGAAGCAAAATCTGCCCTGTAGAGAGGTGGAGAGAAGAGGGCTCTGAGGAGAATGGGTGTGCTGCCAAAGGCTGGGTTTGGAGGCAGTGCACTCTGGAGAGGATAGCACAGCACCAGGAGAGGAAGGTAGAACTGGCTGCCTCCTTCTTGTGTGCCACATGTAGCTCTGGGCACATCTCACAGGTGATCTTGTGATCTCCTTGTAAACTGGGGCTGATAGAACTTACCTAACTGTCTCTTCCACAACGTTTTGTAGAAGGTTGGTTAATTTATTAGGAATAATTTATCATGATGACTCCTATGTAGAGTACTTTTTGGATGCAAGCCCTAGTAGGCAAGCTCTAAACTTGCCTTTAGACATGAATGCTGTTCAAAGTCCTGCAGGACCTGGGAAAGGCAGGGAGGAAAGTGTCTGCCTGAAGCTGTGGGCTACTGGCAGAGCTGAAAACAGAGCTGGATTGCAGCTGTTCCATCTGGAAAATGCTCT
The DNA here is from genome assembly GCA_013400175.1 of Phainopepla nitens. Lineage (NCBI taxonomy): Eukaryota > Metazoa > Chordata > Aves > Passeriformes > Bombycillidae > Phainopepla > Phainopepla nitens. Next base: position 19,974 of record VXBQ01007598.1, on the reverse strand, counting down.
GTAAGTGTAGAATGGTATAAGAAATCGTTGACTCTGAAAATCAGGAAACAGGCTGGACTGGCTCATCCCTCACGTGACTGGGCACTCCCTTCTGATTATTACCTGGGGCTGTGATAGCAAAGAACAGGAATGCAGTCAGGGTGTCACAGAAGGCTCGACCTGGGCTCTCTAGATGTGTGCTGCGTGGTCACGATACGTCCCTGCTGTTCTTGAGAGCTGCAAAAACTGAGATGGAAGGCAGAGTGCTGTGCTGCAACTCCAGCAGAAGTTTATCTGCACATGGAAACAATGTTTGTAAGCCAGCTCTTCATACCAGTTTTGCCATTGAAGTTATTTGGCAAAGAGGAAAAAAGCAGGAGATTAGACACATTGAATCGTCCTGACCTGGGCTGTGGAAGATATGTTTCAGTTCATCAGTCCTAATGGCCTTTGGCACTCCTGAGTGCAGCGACTGCTGCAGGGCTGAATCCTGGGAATCAGAACCTGCTGGACCAATCCTGGCTGCCTGGCCAAAACCTTCTCTCCAGCTTGCAGTACTCTTTCACTCTTGTAACTGAAATTGAATCCCTTTTATCTTTGCCAGATCCCAGACTCCGTATCCATTTACTTCAGCACACAGAAGGTGAAGGGCTCTCTTCCCACGGGTCTTGCTGTGAGCTCATAGAATCGGCCTTTTCCAGAGCTCTTAGAGCTCGACCCATTTTCCTCCTGGAAGGACCCTGGTTCCCAGACATCTTTAGCAGAGAAGCTTTTGCCAGTAAAGAACCTGCCCAGCCTTCAGCCCTCTCTGCAGGAGTTCTGGGAAAGGCTGAGTTGTGGGAGAGTTGTGCCAGCTCAGCATGGAAGTGAAACTTGAAAATTGAGGCTGGGAGTCCCAAGGGCAGTACGGATTCCCCAACCACTTGTGGAAGCAGTTGTGATCGCTGTACTTTCCCTCACACACACAACAACCTCAGAGAACTTATACATAAAGATAGGAGAAACAAAAAGCCGCTGGCAAAAGGAGACAACAAAAGCCTGCAGGAGACACTCTCTTATCTGCAGTTTGCACTCAAATAACCCCAAATGGCTGCTTATCTGTAGCAACAATGGAGTTCTTACCATTTAAAAGTGGAAAAAATAAACCCCAACAACCCAGTCCTGGAGGGCTTATCGAGTTACTCCGATATCTGTTATGATGTCAGGAAAAAAGCAATGATGGGGTCATAGGGAAAATGCGGTGCTTCTCTGTCACTGGGAATGAAGGATCGTGTCTGCTAAACTCGGGTGAAAATCTGAAATATTGACATGTTTGGGTTGTGCAGGGCTGAGATCTCACCATTCGGAAATCACAGGAAAATGCTCACCAATTTTCGCACAGAATGAGGCTGTTTAAAGATGCTGGGATAAAGGAGTAAGAGCACTTCTGTGCTGTGATAGGAGTTTCAGAGTAGATGCCAGCTCAGTGAAGGCTGCAAACATGGAGCACTGATGTTGGAGTAGTGCTTATTTCCTGTTCCTTGTGGGCTTCATCCAGTCCTCGTGAAGTCTTGCAAAAGCTCCCAGATGACTCGTCTCTAAACCAGTGCTGTTTCTGCCCAAACCAAGGCATGGTTTTTATGCCATTCTCCCCTATTACATACAGAGTACATCCTCCAGTGAGCCAGGGAGGGACACAGACTCACTGAATTTATCAGAAGCTAAAGGATATGGTCACACCTGAAACTCAGCATTTTATGTCACTTTTAGTGACAAGCCCTGTGCCTTGAGGTGACACAAGAGAGAGAAAACAGCTGCCCAGGAACATTGTGCAATTCTGCATCTTCTCCCAGTCCGGGAAATTACTTAAGTAAGAAACGGAGCCGGTTGTGCCAATGTGTTTATTGCTCCTCGTTTTGGCGTGCAGCCAGTACCCAGATGAAGCCGGTCCCCCGGGGCTGTAAATCCCTGCTCTGCTCCTGGCACAGCAGCACCGGCTCTGGTACCGCAGCAACCACGCCAGATGGTCCTGCGGCTGGGGCAGCGTTTTGTAACAGCACCGGGGGCTCCCCGAGACAGCCCGGGGTACCCCAAACAGCACCGGGGGCTCCCCGAGACACCCCCGGGGTACCCCGAGCAGCAC